>CABEEJ010000678.1:221862-233986 GCA_901482245.1 Timema douglasi
TCTCACAATCACCCTACCATTACACATTAGCGTAAGTGCGTACAACCCGAACGGGTAGTAAGACGCGGTGCTAATAATAATAATAATAGCAATTTATTTCGTTTGACTACCATTAGTGATCTTAGAGTAGAACTTTCCCCGTAAATGACAAGAGGAAAAAAAATTGAAAAATACTAAAGGGACGAGGAGGGGGGGGGGGGAAGAGGTAGAAAATCAAATTATAAATCAAATTGAGTTAGTGCTGCCCCCTGCTAAAAAATTATGAGACTTTTCTATTAATACACTTTAGAATAGGTTTAAAAGAGATCTGTCATATTTAAATTAATTAATATTTTACATCTCACACCCCATAAGAACCCCAACATATATATACATCGGGTGTTTGTAAAATCAAGGACTCAAGGCCCAAACTACGCATACAGTTTGTTTGAACCAAAAGTAATAAAAAATCCCAGTACACTTGCATCCGGAAAAATATGCTAATACCATTAAATTTTCAAAATTTTCAGCGTAGAGCACCGGGAGAGCAAAGCTGTGCAAGCATACGTGTACAACAAGTTGCATAGGAGCTAGGCGCGTGGCACTGCACACGTAATAATGTCACGGACTTTCTGTGACGTAGGACAGTTTTTTTTTCTGGAAAACTAGTGTATTCTGACTTTCCCCCTTTTCTCTTGTACCTTTCATGTTAGCTTAGCTTAAAGGATGCCGCCTACCGGAGACCTGAGATGAACGTCCAAATGCTTTGTTATTTTTAAATATGGCTCACACCAATATGTAAAAAGAAGGTATCAATATGTCCCTACAAGATTATAAACCTTCCATTTTTAGTTTTTTTTTAATTTAAGGGAAAATAAAATCCAATACTTTTCAATGACGTTTCTTATGAAATTTCTCAGTTCTGAGATCTAAGTAAATGGCTAGAAACATAGATCTACTCAAACAATGATTTTTTTTACCACCCCGTCTTATATTACCTACCCATTCAGGTTATACGTTTATGTACTAATAACGTTAATGGTTTTAGGGATTAGGAAGGTTATATTTATAGAAAGTGTACCTACATTTGCATGGAGGAAGCGTGGTAAACCATTTACGATATATACAGACAGTCGGGATTTGAACCCCGACCTTCTCTCTACCATAAAACAAGAATAGATTAGTTTGACAATCGTGGGTCCGACCTTACAGGTAAGTGGTTAATACAACAAAAGTGTGCAGTATAAAGCCATGTTAGCACAAATAATATAAAATAAAACGACAACTTTGATAAATAAATACAAACATTGGTACACTGTAAGAAAAAAACTATCTTAGCATACAATTTAAAATAAATAAATCGTTAATTCATGCTTACATGCTGATATAGAGACTTCTATACCTAAAACCACTTGAACTGTAATATGTAAAAATTCCTTTAAAATTCCTTTGGCCACAGAAATGTATATTTCTACCTCGAGTAAAATTAAGTGTTAATTATAATTAAACTTATCAAAGTCATTTTATAGATAAAATTTACTTAACTTAATCTGTAAAAGCTGATGCTTTTCTTTCTAACCTTATCATGAGAAGGCCGAGGTAAATTAATATGCCAACAGCCATGATTATGGAAGTCCAAAATACTATTATGTATGCTTAATTTAGGGAAAAGTCTGCCAAAATAATCACAGATGAACCAGGATTTCTAAAACAAAAGAAAATATATTTACAACTTTGATACAGGTAATGAGTATTCTGCGATATTTACATATTAACATTTATTCTAGTTATATTGTTAATTGATTTGTGTTAGACAGCTTGATCGAGTTAATTAGTTATCGTCCACAACAAGTGAACATTCTATTTTTGTTGTTGTTGAAAGTAAATATCAATACATCACAAAAGAAAACAGCGAGGACTAACGAATTGCATTCGAACCAAACAATTTCAACATACTAAATTTGCTTACTTGCAGTGCAAATAATAATTTATATAGTTATATCGTATAAATACATACCTAATCAAGCCGTTCTCTTGCGGAATAGGTAAGAAACTGTGCATATAGATAAAAAAAACTCCGTACTTAATCCATCCTCAATAACTTTCTCCGCACTGCCCTATTTTTGTATACTCCCTTCGCTTCAACAACATCCATACACCGAGTCATACAAACATGTTCAATTATTCTTAAAACTCTTAATGTCTCTCTTTTTCACACACTTATTTACAACATTCAGCCAAGTCTTACATTGCCTACTCCTTCTTTTTGATCCACACACTCTACCTTCATATATTTACTTCATCACTCGATCCACATTTATTCTCTAAACAAGCCCGAACCAACGTTTGACTCTTATTTCACATTGACCTATTGGGTTCTCTTTCAAACCACACTCATTCAGCTCCCATTCATTACTGACTCTGTCCACACGAGTTTGTCCACATACATTTGTTAGATATCTCATTCCAACTGTGTTCATCTGGCTCTTGTGTTTCTCCTGACAAACCCACACTTCACATCCGTAAAACAACGTTGGCGTCAACACAATATTGTTATATACTGCTATCTTTGCCTCTTTCGACACTACTTCATTTTTTGCAATCGTCCACATACATCTCCGAGATGCATTCCTCCGTTTGTCGATTTTATTATCTATCTTTACATATTTAAAGAACATTCTACCCAGATACACAAAACTATTTACTTGTTCCAAAAGTTTTCCATTTATACTAAGCTGACAATCGTTTCCTGATCCGGTATTATCAAAAACTATCACCTTAGTTTTGGAGACGTTTACGTGAAGATAAATTCTGCCTGTCGCCACATTCAAATGATTTAATGCGTTCTACAAGTCACTTTCTTTCTCAGCCATTAATATGTCATCGTCTGAATATAACTGCAATCCCACAATCACAAGAATCTCGAACCTCTCTAATACCATATGATTGGAGGGATTCGAGGAACTGAGGATCCAAGAGTCCCATCTCTACAATTATTATTATTATTATTATTATTATTAGCACCGCGTATTACTACCCGTTCGGGTTATACGCACTTACGCTAATCTGTAATGGTAGGGTGATTGTGAGATGAAATGGAGGACCTACAGTTTAACGTGGAATCCGAACCACGGTGGAGGCCTGGCATTCCTCACACTCACAAGATGTCTTGTCAGAGGTGAAGGAAGGGTTTGGTAATCAGATAAATCTTTGCCGGGACCTGGGATTGAACCCCGGCCGCCAGCATAGAAGTCTGACACCTCTCTACAATTAAATCTCATCTTTGCGAACTATTGGTTAATATAGTTTTGCAGGCAATTCACTGTCAATTTATTGCCAGGAAAGGGTTTTGCTTTCTGTGATAATTTTTTTTTTTACAAAGGTTCGTGATGGGAAAGAACCTTCTTAAAATAAAATCATCTAAGCCTTTTAAATCCTTTTAAATAAAGCAACTTAAATTCTTTTGAATATTGTATGTTTGTGTTGCTGGATCTGTACATTTATTTTAAACATTAGGCCCGGTACAAACAATTTCTTGTTCAAACTCTTGGTCTTATTGATTGCACAATTTTTTTACCCATTTCATTTGAACAAAAGTATGGTTTATTTGACCTTTTTTTTATTGGTGTTTACTATAAATAATTACCTAACAACCCTTAGTTATTTTAAAATTATATTTCATTATTCTTATAAACACCCGACAAACATTTGAATTTAGGATTCAATCTCTTATAATTTTAATTTGTATTGTTTTTGACTAATATTTTATAGTTAATAAACATACAATAATTCATTTAAAAATAGTAAGCGTCTATTAGACAGGGTTATCTAAGTTTAAAACTTAAACATTGTTCAACTAAAACTACCTCACTAAATAAGGTGCTCTATTTATTATAAGCTACACGATATCACATGCAAATGAGTTGTGGAAAGCAAATCTTGTACAATATTGTGGGCACGACTTACAAATTGTGTCATTAGTGTGTGTAAATAAAATAACTAACATAGAAAGATTTGAACCATGGTCGTCAGAGTTTAAATAGTATTATTTTTTTGCGGATGTAAATCTACAATTATTCTAAACATTAAAATAACAAAAATATTGAAATAAATAAAAACACACAAAAGATAGCGATAAGCATGTATTCCAACTTTTCCCCCAATCAGATATGCTAGACGCCCTAGCGCCCTAAAAAAATAAATGGCAATCCTCCTTGACTCACGTGTGTGAAGCTTGTCTCGTCTGTGAAACTGATGGCTGGCTCCCCACAGCTACGTTATCCATACACTGACCCAGCGTGGAACGATTTTAAACAGAACTTGCATAAAACGAGGAAAATAATTTATATCCGACACGCAAACCACGAGATCACACCGCTCTTAAGGACCACTCTCCTATTCCCTCGACACTAGATACTCGACCTTATGGTCCACACCGGGAGAACCACTTAAAAATTCTTGCAAGTCATCATCTCTCGGGCCTTCAATTTTAAGCGTTTATTGTCTTTTTTTTTTTTTACATTTCACTTCCTATGCGGAACGTATTACGGAAGGACGTCTGCTATTGGTCAGGTGAGTTTTACGACTTGTTAATCAGGATTTTTTTATTTTTTTAAAATTGCTACTAGCATGACTGACTTTATTGGATACTTTTGTCCGTAGTTGACTTTGGTTACCATGGAAACACCTTGTTGATGATAGATACTTATACAATAGTTAGACGATGGCCTTTATTACGCATGCGTCATCGATTTGTTTTTATATTCAAAAGTAAGCGTGTTCACTTAGATCAAAGCTTCATTCGTAAAAAAAATAAATAATAATAATAATGACAGTAGAGTTTGAAGTTACGTAATAGTGTCGTGAATGGTATGCACGCAATGAGCTATAATTATGTCGTTATTCCATGCACAAACACACACACACACACACACACACACACACGGAGTTTGTGCCTACAGTTTGCCGGGGCTTACGTTCAATGACACCAGAATGAAATTGTTGCGTTTTATTCTCATTTCCATGTATTTTAAACATCTCTTGTCGGTCGGTATACCCGAGCATGAAGCTGATGAATTCTAAAGCAAGGGGAAATAACACAATAGAAATAACCTACGTAGAACACAACAAACAAACGGACTAACAAACGCGATGACGTAATAAGTAGTCATTACACATCAATTGAATGGATGGAAACAAGAAATATCACATTGTTAAAATGATAAAGATGACATTAAAAAAAAGGGGGGGGGGAGGGGTAAATTACCCACAAGATTAAATAGCAGAAATTATTTGAATACAGTATTTGTAAGATACGATTAACGAATAAAATAGAATGGCAACATGAAATTAGATCCGCCAATCAAAATATATCAAGCGCGACCATTGAAAAAAAAAAGCTATGCATGACCTACGATAGGTTTAATTTCGTACGTTTTAATAAAAGGGTGGTTTTACTATATAATACTTTGGGTGAGCAGGGTGGATGAAGGTAATTGAGCCCGCATTAGCTTACATAGAGAACGAAAGAGCTACGACGATGAAAACTACATCAGTGGTCACATGTCCTAGCGCGTCATTAGTGACCGGGATATTAAGGTTTGAGTCCCAGTTGGGTTTAATGAGGGGGATTCCCCCTCGTCTTCCACTAAAATTCAGGTACATTTCTTCTAAAATATTAACTTTCTCATTCCTATCCCGCTGGTAGAACTATTTTTCGCGTATAACCCAAACAGATACTCAGAAGTGATTAAAAAGAAGATAAATTACATTTGATAACCCCCTTATTCGCCAATGTATCCAGCTTAGATTCGAATCTAAACCTTCCTGTAAGCCTTCAGTATATTGCGAGTCTGATGCCTTAGGCCGCGTGACCATTGAAGTGGGTACTAACTCCAAAGGATTAGGATTACCATATAGTAACCGATAACGGGGAGATCGAGGTTCGAATCTCAATCAGTTGTACTGAGGGTGTTTTTCCCCCTAAAATAGTTTTCCCCTCTCCCTTCACGCAAATGTGGGTTCACTTCTTCTAAATATAACGTTTCTCATCCCCCAAACCCTTAGAGAAATCAGTAAATTGGAGTATAGTCCGGACGGGTAGTAAGACACGGTGCGTGGAGAGAGAGTGGAAAAACAATAGAAGGGAAACTACACTCTGTAAATCCATCTGACCTTCCCATTCCCGGCAAACCAGATTTGATGAGCCCGACGCTTAATCCGCCTGCCCACCGATGTGGGTAATGTCAAGTCACTTTTAATCTCTCTTGGATTAGTTTACGCATAATATTATTATTATTATTATTATTATTAGCACCGTGTCTTACTACCCGTTCGGGCTATACGCACTTACGCTAATGTGTAATGGTAGGGTGATTGTGAGATGAAATGAAGGACCTACAGTTTAACGTGGAATCCGAACCACGGTGGAGGCCTGGCATTCCCCACATTCACAAGNACCGAGGATTGAACCCCGGCCGCCAGCACAGAAGTCCGACACCTTACCCCTAGACCGCCAGGTCACCTTTTACGCAAATACTTTAATTTTTTTTAAGGCGAATGCTATGAAAAAAAAAAAAAAGTTTGTTCACAATTTTAAACGTGAATCGAATGACGTAAAAACTCGCTTCGGTGGTCACGTGATCTAGGGTGTCACTTTCACAATAGACTAGACTGCCGATGACAATGAGTTTTGGATTCTATCCCGGTCAGCTGTACTGAGCATGGTCCCCCCCCCCCCTAAATGGTTTTCCACTTACCCTCCACGTAAATGCGGGAACAATTCCTCTAATTTGAACCTTTTTCATCCCTAATTTTTTTAAATGTAGTTAGTACATATGTGTATATCCCGAACGGGTAGTAAGACGTTTGCTAAACAAAATTTAAAATGGAATTCCCTGAAGAAATAGGTTTTTTTTTACTATTTTGGTAACTTATCAAACATTTAAAATTAGCCCGCGCGGTTTTATTGATTTATTTTACTGAGAAAAGTTGACCCAATTCGAATGACGGATGTTTCTTCGGTGAGGTTGTAGAGTTTGTTTATTTGTTCTATTTTCCATTGTCGGTGTTCGAAAGATTCCCTTTCTCTCTTTATCATGTTATATTACCCCTCACACATCGTTCGCGGCGGTTTAGTCCCTCTGACGTTGATAGACACGTGACTGGATGCGTTAGCCCAGCGGGACACGTGATCAATTCAGACGCGAGCGTTTTTTTTTTACTATGAGCTACTTTAACGACGTTGTCTCTTTGGAGATTTCAAAGCTATTCTGCGAAGCGGGTTGCATCTTAACTTGACGCGCCCAATACACTCTAAGGATTACCAAACTTCACCGATGTACGAAATAGAAATGAAGGGTAATAAAATGAGCAGTTCATCCTATAAAGCCACTTGTTTATTAGCTGATAGCACTTCCCCTCTTCCACTGACGCGTAAAAACACTCACTCTACTATTTGCGCATGAAGAGCATTTACTTGCATTTCTAAATCAGATTTTTCAAATAATCTAACAATGTCGCAATATTATATTTTTATCTCGAAGTAATTTTATTATAAAATTTTATTTTTATTTTTTTCTACAACTCGGAATAGTTGGTTTATTCACAGGAATCTTTCTGGCAGGATGTGGATTAAAAACGTTCGTGGAAGCAAATGTTTATCTAGAACAGGAAACAAGAAGAAGAAGAATCACGCTTCGGTGGCCGCGTGGTATAACGCGCTGCTCTCGCAGTAGACTAGACTGCCGATGACGGGGTGCTAGAGGTTCAAATCTCGGTCGGGTGTACTGAGGGTGGTTTTTACAATATAGTTTTCGAAGCAAATGCTGGTACACTTCATATAAGTATAGCCCTTCTCGTCCCTAAAACCACTAAAGTAATTATTATATAAGCATATACCCTAACGGATAGTATGACGCATTTATAAAACACAAAAACAATATAATGAAATGCAAGTTATTGCTGTTCAAGTGTAAAGTGAGTCTTTATACTCGTCAGTGGAAGAGGAGAGGTACTATCAGCAGGTATGCAAGAGGCCCTGCAGGGTGAACTGCTCATTTTCATCCCTCTTTTTCTAGTTTATACGTTGGTCTATAAGTGTGATCAACTTTCTTTTTTTTGCCAAAATAAATAACATATTTCTCCAGTTAATTTTATTCACATGGTGATATCGATACTTGTTGAATATCTGTCAAGATCATATCGGTATTAGATTAGAAAAAAAAATTAAGATCAAAGTTTGAGCTAGACCACCGAGGACGGGAAGATTGAGGTTCGAATCTCGTTCGAGTGAACTGGTTTTTTTTTTTACTTAAATGGTTTTACACTCTCCCTCCACACATATGCGGGTTCACTTCCTCTAAATTCAACCTTCTCAATTTCTAATCCATTAGTGTAATTAGTACTTAAGCGTATAACCCGAACTGTTAACAAGACGCAGTGCTAAATTATATATAGGTATGTATAAAGTTGTCATTAAATTCTAAGACACCATTGAAAGATCTTCAACAATTGTTGATATCAACATGTGAAGAAAATTAAATTCTTTGTTTATACTGGAGAATTATTTAATTTCTTTTGACCAAATAAATGTTTTTTCTATAAAAACTGCAAAAAGACTGATTTTTTCTTGCTTTTCCTACACTCCCACCTTAAGGCGCGACCCACTGCACAAAACAAATTGCAATTCCCCAAACTGCCAACGTCACTAAACTTACATTAGTGGTACGGTACGTCTTCTCTCAAACAATTCAAGATCTCAACATTTTATCGATCTTTGAATTAATACGATGTTTTTGACCGATGGAACATATTCAAGGTCATTGAAATATGTTGCGTGCCGAGTATGTCTTGCCGGCCAGTAGCTCACCAAATTATTCACGCAAAGCAAGCGATTGATTTCTCCGAGCTCAGAGACGACCAACCAATTATTAATGTATAGGTAGGTTAGATGAAAATAATTAAATTAATCAGCCTTTTCTCCGTTTGAATACAAATTTAACCTTTCCCTTTTACAAATATCCCCAAAACAATATTTATTTTTTACCCGCCTCGGTGGCGTAGTTGGCTAACGCGCTTGTCGTGTTGAGCTCAACTGCTGAGGACGGGGAGATCGAGGTTCGAATCTCGGTCGGGTGAACTGGGGGTGGTTTTTCCTAAATGGTTTTCCACTCTCCCTCCACGCAAATGTGGGTTCACTTCATTTAATTCATCCTTCCCAATTCCCAATCCATTAGAGTAATTAGTACTTAAAGCGTATAACCCGAACGGGTAGTAAGGCGCGGTGCTAAGTATTATTATTATTATATTTATTTTTAAATTCTTTCTCCGTGTTACTCTAACCATTCGTACTACAGTCATATGTAATAATCACGCTAGTGAGTTAAGGGTGAGGAATGTTCCAATTTATAGGAAGTGTGCCCACAATTTCGTGAAAAAACAATTTTGGAAAAATCACCCTCAATAAACCCGATCGGGTTTCGGACCCCGACATCGGCAGTCCAGTCTAACATGAGAGTGACGCCTTAGTTTATGCGGCCACCGAAGCAGGTTTACTAGGGAATATTATAGATGAATTTAGAGGAAATGTACCCACAGTTGCGTGGAAAACTATTTTTTTCTTTCAAAAAAATACCTTTATTATACCCAATTGGGATTCGAGCCATGACCTACCACCTACTGGTAAAACCAGATTAATTAAGATTGACATTTAGACCACGTACTTACCGAGTATGGTATCATGAAGTAAGTTTGGTGATTTTTTGGCAAGTTTTTATAAAAATGTAACCACAGCTTTGTAAAATGTCATATTATATACAATTTATTATTATTATAATTATTATTGTGATTATGGAAAACATTTTTACTTTTAAGGCACTGGAATATTTGAGCAGAAATTCCTAAACGCCAGGAAACAAGTGGTTTTATAACGTTCTGGGGTGGAGCTGTTTGGCAGTAGGAGAACAGATAGGAGAGGAGGGAAATACAAATGGCAATGCCATATGTATTGTGACACCTCCTATTAAATGACATAATTCTATTCAAAAAGATCCATTCTACGGTCCTAAACCAGTTAGTTTTCAGGGCATTTTGATCTTAATGATAAACTAAAATAAATTTGTGGATTTTTGGACCTTACAGAATGGAAAATGTCAAATTTTAGACGGTTTTCAAGTCTATGAATAAGGTCATAAAGAAATATTTTTGTTTTTATTCCAGTAAATTCCAAACTTGTTTTGTTAATATTAAATCTAAACGCAACATTTGATCGGCATAATATATCAGATAATTAGGCGGTCTCTTTACAATTTGCGTGGAGGGAGAGTGGAAAACCATTTAGTAAAATCACCCGCAGAACACCCAGCCGGGACTCGAGCCCATTCCTTCCCATCTCCATGAAACCGTACCAAGTGATATTGACGTTTATTCCGCGTGTTCACCGATACGAGTAACAAGTTTGTTAATCTAAAGATAAACTACATAGTCAGTTTTCACTTTTGTATATTTATTTATATGCCACAGAATCTTGTAGTAAATTAACTTTACAAATAAACTAGTTACTTTATTTTAATTTATGAATCCATTTAATGGGTTGAGTAAAGTACAGTTTATTAATATAAACTATATTATTATTATTAACACCGCGTCTTACTACCCGTTCGGTTTATACGCACTTACTTTAGCGTGTAATGGTAGGGTGATTGTGATATGAAATAGAGGACCTACAGTTTAACGTGGAATCCGAACCACGGTGGAAGCCTGGCATTCCCCAAATTCACAAGATGTCTTGTCAGAGGTGAAGGAAGGGTTTGGTAATCAGATAGATCTGTGCCGGGACCAAGGATTGAACCCCGGACCCCCAGCACATAAGTCTTGACACCTTACCCCTAGACCGTCAGGTCACCGTAGTTTTTATTTTAATAGCTTTCAAAATAATAAGTGAAAAAAATACATCAAGTGTCCCCAGGTGAGGTTTAAGTTTAATATAGTAGCTCCATGGCTTCTTTGGTGCTGACTGACAGCTTTGAAAAGTTACTAAATCAAATTATGTATCCTTACGCCGAACCACATGATCTACAAAAACATGTTTTTAGCAGCTGTCACTTCTGACAGTCAAAATTTAGGTATATACCTAAATGTTGAGTGTCAGAAGTCAGCCGTGAATTGTCAGTCAGCACCAAAGAAGCCACGGAGCTACTGTACGTGCCTCCGATTTGTTTGTTTAGTTTATTCAAGCACAAGTTGTGTATCTGACCTGAAAGTTCAAGGGTGAATATTAACCGCGATATCCT
Source organism: Timema douglasi (assembly GCA_901482245.1). Taxonomy (NCBI): domain Eukaryota; kingdom Metazoa; phylum Arthropoda; class Insecta; order Phasmatodea; family Timematidae; genus Timema; species Timema douglasi. The sequence goes on from CABEEJ010000678.1 coordinate 233,133, forward strand.
TGTCTGAAAGATTCATTTATATAGTTCCCCATGTCACCCCACTTTACGACCAGCGTTTTCTGCCTCACATACGATAGTCATTTTTTTATCTAGTGTGTTAAGAGGACTCAAATACCCTCTTATTTTTAATCGCATGGCAGTTTCTGAGCGGACGAGTACCACAGGTCTTAACCCTGATAATACTCAACAAGTGAATTATTGAGAGCCCAAGCAGATATATTTCAGTCTCTTAGGAGCGGAAGAGCTTCTTGCAGGGGGTCGTTTTTTTTAAATCATATTTACACTCAATTCGGTCCATTCCCAAATTATAGCTTATACGATTTTCATTTGTCTCTCTGTGAGGGTTCGGCCAGACTGGACAAGCGTGTGAGCGAGCAGGTGAGCGCGTGATTAGCAGATAGCTCTCGATAGTTGTTGACGAGGAGGCAACGGTTCGAATCTTGGCTCAGTGAGCTGAGGGTAGTTTTTGACAGGTGATTTATTGTTGTGGTTTTCTCATCCTCTCTCCACGCTAATGGTGGTTCTTATTTGTAAAGGTCTACTTTGACTATAATATTGAAGTATTTTAACATATCAATTATAGATATATATATACATATAGGTATGGTTTATGATCTTACCAATTAAATTAGACCTATAGTAGCAAGTGTGCAAAACATATCGATAGTAATAAAAATGTCAAACTGAGAAGTTTTCTTACCATTCAATGAACCAACATACAATAATACTGCCCAGCGCCTGTAAACTAGACTGTACCGGCTCGAGCGTTCGCTCCAGTCTGGCCACCTCTCATTACAACCAATGTGTTCTATTTTATATTTTAGTCGCTCGCCCAGTCTGGCCACCTCTCATTA
>CABEEJ010000679.1:0-19804 GCA_901482245.1 Timema douglasi
TGTTAATCCCTAGATAATTTTCTAGATTTTCAGTGGTAAAATGGGTTATATTTTCAAATAGTTTTTCAAATCATAAAAAACATTCTAAGTTCTGCTTCCCACGATTTAAAGGGACAAAATTTCAAATCTGCCGTTTCCAAAGAAAATGAAATTTTCTCCTGTGTTAGCATGTCATGTCCTCCTAAGAAGTCTGCCACTGCTCCTGTTGTCCTCCCAAGATCTACTCAATTTACAATCATTGGAAGCTATTCAACAAGTGTCTAATTTCAAACCTACTCCAAATAAGTATGCCACAACTCAATTTTTTTTATTAAGAAATTAAACTCTCTCTCTCTTTCAGCAAAATATCTATACCTTATGAAAAAGAGAGAGGCCAAAGTCAAAATAAGCATTTTAAAGCACTTATTCATAAAATAGGCAAAAACCAACAGAATAGGCAATTATAGGTACTATAAAATGAAATCCATATAAAACTAAACTGCCTATGTTCTACCATCAAGGAAAAGAAAAGACAAATAGGCAAAATCCGGTCCCTAGTTGTAATACCTCACGATTTTCAAACAATATCACTTATATTCATCATACACATGTTTTCGAATAAGTAAATTTAAAGAAACCGTTAAATCGATCCTTCCACAATGAAGCAGACGATAAACTTGAGCGTCACACTTTGGTCCTTAGAATTGTGTATGTTGATGTCCATCCAGTATATGATATAGATCACTGATAGAAACCAAGCGGCTTGAAAAGCTCCACATCCACAGTAAACTAGCAATCAAAGGTCTTCCACAATCACAAAACCTGTTCTGAATTCATCTAGTATCGCTCTCTATGATTTGGTTATGAACTAGTTTCTCATCTAGTTTCCTTTTTTTTCTTACGTTGGCTAAAAAACAACTAGCTTATTGTGAATGTGGAATTCTTATGGATGTTCTGTCTAGAGTAATGTGATCTGTTGTGGACAGAATTGTAAACAAACTATTGATAACACGTTTAGTTTACCGGTTTGAGTTCAATTAAGAACTTATTATGAATTCCAAAATAACTTGTCCAGTCTGCTCTGGTAGCAATTATTACAAAGAAGCAGGGTTTTACTTTTGTAATGAATGTCATACTCAATCACAGGTAGATCATCTAAATTTAATTTCATTATCATTAATTTAAAATGATCGTAGTATGTCTAAATTGATTTTGAGATTTTAGGGCAATAGTAAACAAAAAAAGAGGGATTTTATTTTTATATTATGGAAAATAACCTGAACAGTTAGTAAAATGTGGTTAAAAAACTGTGTAGCGATCTATACACAATGACCAAAGCAAATTCCCCAAAATAGCAATACTTATAATGTAAAATAATTCTATATGATTATATTTTTCTAAAAAAAAACCTCCCGAAATCACAAAAGAACGTTAATAATTAAAACTCAAATATTTAATAAAATGTCAGGAAATGTAAAATTTTTAAAAAAAGGTGAAAAAATATTTTTTTTTTACTAAACATTTATACTTCATACAAAAAGGTCAGCCTCTTCATATCAAGACTCTCTAATTCATAATTTAGGAAATATATTTTCAACACTTATTTCACACTCATAATTCTACAGAAACTTTTTTGTTGGCACAACATCTTACCACCCAGTCGGGTTATACGCCTTTGTACTAATTATTCTAATGTGTTGGATTTAGAGGAAATGTACCCGCATTCGCGTGGAGAGAGAGAGAGAGGAAAACTTTTGAAAAAAACACACTAAATACACCTGACTAACATCAATCAAACCTCAATCTCCCTGTCTTCAGCAGTCTAGTCTATTGTGAGAGTAGCACCTTAGACCATGTGGCCACTGAAGTTGGTTCTACAGCAACTAAACTTTGAACATCTTACTTAACTCAACCTCTTTATTTACCTGACACATTTTTACAATACTCTAGCTAGACAGTGTTTCACTTTTGCTCTGTCCTTTTGTATTTTAAAAGTAACATTCGGTACGATAGGCCTACATGTCTATAAATGACACAATTATCAGAAATTCTTACACCTACATTTTGGTGACAAATTTTAGAAATCATTGTTTCAATGTGTATCAAAACTAGAGCCCAGATTTGTATGCACAATCAAATAGTAAAACATGCATGCGAATATACATGAAAAATTTCAAAACATATGCACCATAATATGCAAAAACAAATAAAAAAAAAATCATATAAAATACCTATTGGCTTTGTGGAAAATCTTGCCTTATTCATGGTTGTTACAGTATATTATAAGGAAAGTCATGCTGAGATTTTCTTCTGTGAAACTTCTATGTCTGTCACTGAAGACTGTTTTATACAACAAAAATGTCCTTTCGACATGGCATGATGTCACATATGTTTGAGAAAAACATCACCATTCTTCTTTGGTGATTCCTCTTGTATTTCGCTTTTTTTCACGAGACAAATTTTTGCTAATTTGACAAACTATTTGTAAGCAGGATTTTTATTTAATACCTGACCAAACATATCGAATGCAATTTTAGCAACATATTTAGATTCTGAAGATAATGCTACTGAAATTTGATCCATCAGAGAAGGTGAGAATATACTGCAAGGCATTACTTTGAGCCTCCAATTGTATTATAATTTTAGGTATTTGATTCAGAGAAGCAGTTATGGATGTACCAGATCTTTTTCTTGATACCATCTTCAGAACAAACATACATGCACACACTTGTGTTAGTTTTGTTTTATCGTATATACAATTGACTGCAGAGATTTTTATTGATTAATCAATTAGTAACCAGCTGATTAGAAAAAGGGGACAAGTACAACAGTTATGAGTAAAATATGTATTTTTACCATAAACATATAAAATATGCATGCAAAATCATTTCCCCGCAGAAAATTAATTTGTATGCACTATCAAACACCGGCCAAATGGTCTAACAAGGTGTAACTTACAGAGTATATAATTTCCGCATACCTTTAGATATGGGGAAAAAAAAAGAACATGCATTCTGCATACAAATTCAGGCTCTAATCATAACTAAATGGTTGGTTGCGTTCATTATTTCATTCAATCAAGTTCTTTTTCAAACAAGATTTATTTATCAATAAAGCTTTTAGTAAATTTAATCCAAAAGATATTATTCTTTATTGTGAGCCTTAAGTTAGAATAAGCGTCCACTTTTAATGTTTGAGTGTGGAAGCTTGATGTACGCACTTGGAAACAAGGAATTTGGTATGGCAGGGAAAAGTTTGGAAAATTTAAAAATTCACCGGTAGTTTCAAATATTTTAGCAATAATTGTATAAATGTCAGGAATATAATGAAACAAACACTGAAAATACTGAGCCTTTTTTTTTATTAGCCTGCCGTATCTTACTACCTTTTCAGGTTGTACACAAATAAGATAATAATTATAATGTGGCAAAGTTGAGGAAGGAAGCATTTTAGAGTTAATCTACACATATTTGCATGGAAGGAGAGTGAGAAACTATTTAAGAAAAAAAAACCTCGGTTTACCCGACCGGGATTCAAACTCTGATCTCCCTGTTATCAGCAGGGCTGGCTAACACATGAGAGTGACTGTTTAGACCATTTGGCCACCGAAACGAGTGAGATTTTATACATATACATATTTTTTATATATAACTATATATATTGTTTTTCTCCCAGCAATTTAATTGAAAATCACTATATATATAGTTATTTTCAATCAAATTACTTGGGGAAAAAACTTTTTTTCTTTTGTCTTAAAAACCTGGAAAAGACAGGGAATTTTCAAAATTAATAAAGTGCATCCCCCTGAATGTGTAATAGATTTGATTGAATTTCGATTCCTTTTGTCATGGCTTAAGAATACATATTTTTCTCAAGGGGACAGTTCATCTTCTTCATTGAGAAAAATATATTTAAGATAACACCATTTTAGTGATTGAGCTTGTTAGCTTAATACCAACTCCAAGATATTAATCCCTATTATTTCTTCTCCTAGGACATTCGTGAAGAAGTGTTAGAAGATCAAGCTGGTGCATACATACATTCCACAACGATTAAAAGTTCAGCTTCAAGTGATGGGAAATACACAAAAGGTACTGATGGTTCTTAGCTCTGTTAAAACATGGAGTGCGTTAGTTTATACAACATATAAAGATTTCATTATATTCACAAACACATTCACTTATCAAAACCTTTAGGTACGGTACCACATCCCAGTACTAATTTTTGAAATTCATTATGCATAGGCAGATCTTAGGCCATAAGCAAGGAGTCAAGTTTGAAAATTCCATTTGGCCTTATTTTGATTCGATTTTTAGAAATTCAACTAATCATAGAAACCTCCTGGTTTGACCTAGCTAGTCAATTTACAGAAGATTATTAAAAATATTAGATCAAACTAGGTTAAACCCATAGAACAGTAAACACACTTTCTCTATTAATCTGTTACCCACATCAGTGGCCGGATGGTCTAAAGCGTCCCTCATAGACTGAACTGCCCATGATGGGGAGACAGGGGTTTGAATCTCGGCTGACTGTATTGAGGGTGGTTTTCCTAAATGGTTTTCAACTATCTCTTTACACACAAATGCAGATACACTTCCTCTAAATTTAGCCTTTTTCACCCCAAATTAGCGTAATTAGTACGTACATACACGAGGCCGAAGGAGTAGTAAGACGCAGTGCTAAAATATTTTACTAATCACCACAAACTACATCCATAATCCAGCCCAGCCTCACATGGGCCTACCTTGGAATTCAAGTGAAAGTCATCTATGTTGATAAATATCACTGTAAGCATGGGCCCTCGAATCTTTAAGGATATTCAAGGATTTGAGGAAATTTCGAATTCAAGGCTCAAATCCTTAAAAAAAATTTTTTTTAACCTTTAAAGCCTATATATGTTATTTAGCACCGTGTCTTACAACCCGTTCAGGTTATACACTTATGTACTAATTACACTAATGCTATTAGGGATTATAGAGGTTATTGTAAGTGTACCCACATTTGTGTGGAGGGAGACTGGAATACCATTTTGGAAAAATCCCCCTCAGTACACCCGACCAAGATTCAAACCTCGATCTCCCCATCATCATCAGTCTAGTCTTCTGCGAGTTTAGCACATAAGACCACACTGCCATCAAAGTATGTTTTTGAACTTTTCAAGTGAAATTTGTTTTAGAGCTTTAATACTGCTTATTGATGGTTCAGAGTCAACTATAATTGTAGAAGGAACTTAAGGACCAGGCTCCAGACCAGTAATTTTTCACTTAATTGAATGTGTGAATGTTTTAATAAATTGATTATGAGAAAGCATGTTAACATTTAAGTCTAGTTACTATTTATATTTTATACTTCCTCTTTATGTTGATAATTTTTCCAACAATTTAAATTCAAGATTCGGGATTCAAAGGTAAATTGGAGATTCAAATTCGAGATCCACATTTATAAAATAGTGGATTCTACTATGATAAAAATCAACACAACTAGCTTCTATAAATGTACCTATTTATTTGTGTGTGTTTGTAGACTATGACTGGACCACATGGGAAGGATACAACTTCATACTGAAGGGTCTTGTAGACGAGCTAATTTCATGCGGTGCTCCACCTAATCTAAAGACTGTGGTCTTGCAGTTATGGGTGATGTACCTAAAAAGGTTACGCATTGCCTTCTTTTCAAAGAAAAAAGAAGCACTTCCTCGGCTAGGATTACAATACCATGCCAAGTAGGATTACACTTAAATATAGCTCATAGTTATAGCAAACTTATATTTTACCTGTTTAGGTGGCCAAATGGTTTAAGACTCTAAGGTATTACACTCCCAATATACTAGAACTAGACTGATGATCATGGGAGATTGAGGTTCAAATCTTGTTCAGGTGTAGGCATACTGAGGGTGGTCCTTCCTAAATGGTTTTCCACCATCCCTCCAAGCAAATACAGATACCTTTCCTCTAAATATAACCTTCTTCATCCCTATCTCATTGGCATATTTATTACATAAGCCTATAACCTGAATAGGTAGTAAGACACAGTGCTAAAAATGTGATAAAGTAAATATTTTAATCTAGTACAGTAGAGTCTCGAAAACTTGACACTCCAAAACTCGACATGCACACAGTTGTTGGCACCAGTCATCACAATCCAAGGTCATTCAACTGTATAACCTCTCAGTTTGTTTGTGTAATTTGAGTGGAACAGTCGTGCTGTGGTGTTTTTGCTTATATGTACAGTACTGTGCTGCATTTCTGTATATCACACATATCTATATAGGCCCTACACTATTATATTGACATGTAATATATTGTACTGTAAGTATATTACTGTTACCGTACCATTCAATACTACAGTACAGTACAACTGTACCTAAAGTCTGTTCAGCGTAGGATTGGTTTTCTTAAAGGCCCTTTTCCCTACCAGAAGTCTATTATATAGTAGGTTATTGGTAGGAAAGAAGACCTTCCAGAGAGTAATTCATACCGTGAATGGAGTGTATATTATTTGATACTGTAGGCCTACTGTGATTCATCCTTTTTTAGTAAACATGCATCTTATGCAAGTTAATTCATAAAACTCAACATTTCAGTAACTCAACACCATCTCAATCCACATTAGGTTGAGTTTCTGAGAGACTACTGTATTAGAAATTGGCATGTTTTGCTGACATTTGTAGTGGATTCTGATCCAGGAAACATGGGGTTTATTGCTAATATTATGCAGGGGTGGAGGGTTTTTATTCATTTTGTTGTGGTTGCCCTTCTTTTTCAAGGTAAATGGTGCTTCACTTTTGTAAACCTTCAACTTACTCATCTTGACACTATAGCCAAGATAGCAGTGTTTTTTTGTCTGCTTTTACCACTCATTTTGGTTACACACACACACACACACACACACACACACACACACACACACACACAATGTTAATTTATTAAGGATGATGAGGATTAAATTTAAAGGAAGTGTACCCACATTTGCATGGATAGAGAGTATGGAAAATCATTCTCAAAACATCTGACCAGGATTTGAACCTCAATCTCCTCACTATCAGCAGTTGAGTCTATTGTGAGAGTGATTCCCAGGGCTGTGGCCCCAGAGTTGGAGTCTGAAGCATTCTTGTGGGAAGTCTGGTGTCAGTAAAATATATTGACTTTGACTCTGGGTTCAAAATAAAAACTTATCGTATTATATCATTATTTTATACTTCTTTTTACTATTTAGAAAAAAAAAGTGTAATTTGGATAAACAAATATATTTAAATATAAATTCACAATGCCAACGAATCTTACCATTAAGTCACCTTTATTTCTTAAATTAATTCTCCCTCAAATACTTTATTTTGACTTTCTAGAGAAAAAAATACAGAGTAGATAAAATATACATTTTCATATTAAAATATCTAGTTACCTTAAAATATTATCAATTATGACCGATCATGGTTATTTTGTCACACCAAATATTTTTTGACAATACTTACTATATTTTTGAGTTTAGTAAAGTCAAAGATAAAATTTTAATAATGATGTAGTGTTGTTATGTGACCGACTGAAAATTGTTGGGAGGTCAACCAGTCAATTAGGATCGACCAGTTGCCGATCCCTACCTTAGACCATACGCCTACCAAGGCAGGTTCCAGGATAGTTAGTTTCAGATGGTGAATAATGGTACTAAAATGTACTACTCATAATACTATTATTATAGCTAAAAAGTTTGTAGCTCAAAGTTTTTGAAATCTTAAGATATTTAAATTATTACTAAATAAAGATGAGTATTACATTTATCTGCAGCCAACTGATGTTGTTAAACTTTTTTTTTTTCTTTGCACCACGTCTTACTACTTATACACTTATGTACTAATTACACTAATGTGTTAGAGATTTGTAAGGTTTAATTTAGAAGAAGTGCATCCACATTTTTGGAGGGAGAGTGGAAACCATTTTGGGAAAAAAAAAACTCATTACTCTTGCCCGGGATTGAACCTGGATCTCCCCTTCTTTGGTACTCTAGTATATTGCAAGAGTAGTTCCTTAGTTAGACCATGCGGCCACCAAAGCATATTTAAACAAATTAATTGCATACACAATAAAAATAAATTTCATCAGTCAAGATTTCTTTAAATGGTTATTTATATATTTTATATACTTTTACAAACTTTATTAAAACACCTGTTTCATTTTGAAGGTTTTATAAATCATCTTTAAAAAATTAGACCCATTCCAAGTCATAAACAATTGTGGCCAGCTCTTTAATCTTAAGTCCCACTTCATGCCAGATCACATATTGTGTCTACAGATTTAATTTGTCTAAATAAAATCTTTCATCCTGCTTTAATAGGGATGCCCAGTTGATTCACGGGATATCCAAGAATCGGTTGAGAAGGAAAAAGCCTCGTAAGCGTAAACCAGTAGAGGCTGTCTCTGGCAAAAGTGATTCAGCAAATAAATTCAGTGATAAAGATGCCGGGAGTTCCGATGGAGATAAGTCTCTTGGGAGCAATGTTAGCATAAAAAATGTCAAGTCCAAGGTAATGTATTGCCTTTTATTTTATATTTGGGTATTTTAGTTTGATTAACATTAGTTAGTATTTTCTAATAGGTGGGCTAGTTTATGGTCGCACCATGACCAAGAGTACTTAGGATCACTCCACATCTGAAGGCAGTGTTACCAACTGTACAATCTGGATACCACTTTTACTAAAATGTCACCACTTGTACAGTTGTACAGTCCAATTTTGGGATTTTACGCTAAAAATAACATTGCAGGGCTTTAGTATAAAAATGGGCTGATTGGTTAATGTCGATACTTAGTGCTTTAAATATAAAATTTAAACGAGACCCTATCATCTGAGATTTTAGTCAAGGATCTTGTGTGGGGCGAAATTAATTTTTATATAAGGTGATTTATTTTTATTATAAAATAATTGTATACCTATGTGCTAATATCAACACTTGTATCAAAAATCTGTTTTCAAAAAAATAATATAATCTTAGAAACAAAAGTAGTATCTGAACAAGCAAAATACAATCCATTTCAGATTCGTTTGCTATCGTCTGAGACTAGAGAGTTGTCAACCTTGTCTGAGGGTCCATAGTTAATAGGTTCTCAACCTTTTTTTTATACAGAAGGAGCCCTTACACCAGAAAAAATAAGTACTAAAGTCCTCATAAAATATTTTACACTAATATTATGAATATTTAATATCAGTTAAATTTTCATAATCATCATCATCATCATGTAATTGTACCAGCAGTTTTGAGTACAATGTTAGTGAACCTCCTCCATTCCCCACGATTCATGAAAGTTTGGTTTCCAATTACTTTTCTTCAGTTCTTGTTTCTTATTGCCACATCACTAATGATTAGGTTGATCCACCGCTTCTTGGGTCTTCTTCTTGGTCTATTTGTCTCCTCCTCTTCCATTCATCTCTTTGCCACCCATTTGGTTTCCATTCTCTTTATGTGGCCATCAACCGTTCCGTCGCCCTCTCCGGCTACCTTCCGTCCCTTAGTCCCATAACCTAAGTTCAACAAGTTGCCACAGAGAGCGCGGTTTTAAATTACAAAAAAAAGGGGTAATCACAGAGAGGCCATGTCATCCAGCTTCGCCTCTTGTCTTACCAGAAAAGCTAAGGCTAGGTCTAATGGACCTAACCAAAAGGTAGTCTGAGATCAGACAAGAACTAACAAAGGTTAACAAGTACAGCCCAAGGGCTCATTTATTTAGATAATACTCAGAGTTAGATAATTTGTACAATATTGGGTATTAAACTTTGATATTTATATAAGCTAATGTATAAATGATAAAGCAATTCTCTTATAAATATAGATACAATAGGATATAATAATCCGCGATGAAAAAGAGAAATTGTTTCTAATAAAAAAATATAAAGTTTTACAAATAATAAATATTGCCATGAAACTATCAAGTTTTTTAAAGCTGCAAGTTAATATCTCCCATGAAACTAACATTTAATGGGATATGAACCTCATAGTAATAAAGTGTAACTTTGGAAACATCTGACTGAAAACAATACCTATTATCTAATGTTAACATTTCCCGTTAACTAATAAACTAGCCTAACTGAAATAAATACAATAGACTGTAAACATTACAAATACCCTAACCCTAACCTAAAAACATAGATACAATAATTAGTTACGACCATAGTTCGAACCCTGACCTGAATCCAAAAGCTTAAAGGTTAAAGTCAAGTTTCCCTTTAAAATCCACCGGGATTTGACCCAAGACCTAAGTGTTACTATGTTTAAAGTCAAAGTATTAATATTCTTGCTAAGAAACGAACTTGCCAAATTTCTCCAAGAGTTAAACCCTGACCTCAATTTAACCATATTTATGGTTCGAGAACAATCTCCCTAGTTAACACTTATTCTGGTAAACTTCACCGAGCTTCGCACCCTGACCTGTAATAAGTACAGTTCACGGTCGAAGATTACTTTCCCTAATTTACATTAAACAAACTAAAATTCCTCCAGGATTCGAACCTCAACCTAACATACTCAAATTCCATGGTCGGCGATTAATTCCTGTCATTAAGTATAGCTTACATTTTATAAGACGGTCCTAGGGGCCTACTATCTGCCCAAGTTATGCTAATTCCTAATCGGCATCAAAGAGTAAAGATTACGTTGAAACACAAGCTTATATTCGATTTTGCCCAGCGGGGAAAATCAGGAAGGAGAGAGTTACAACACAATGTCGTCATAGACGTCCAATCATGAAGCGCTACACAATTATAACACAGTCCACACTCGCATAGCAACGGGCGGTGGGGGGGTAGCAACGGACGTCTGGCTCACTGATACGGTTATTTTGAACTGCACTCTCACGCATGCGCGCGTTGGACGAGTGTCCTAGTTCAGAGAAGGGGTGAGGATATCTGACTTTCACTTCACAGTTTTCTTGCAGCACGTACACAAAAGTCTTTCTGTTGCGCAATAGTTGATCTTCAGCGAGACTTCCACTTTTCTGTCAAAAGGGTAAGTTGAAAACAGTTGTTGGTGACGGGCCAGTCTGTAGCTACGGTACAGCCAAACCACTTAAAACAATTTTTCTAACATAGTCTCCTTTATGTTTAATTTTGCTATGACAGCTTCATTCTGAGTTCTCTCTTGTCTTGTTTTCTGGATCATTGATTGGATAGACTTCATTTCCGCTGCCTGCACACGTGAAAAAAGTATCAAAGTGTAAAACAAACCAAAAACATCAAATGTTATGGCTGTGCCTTTGGCAATACGTCATTTATTCAGAGCTGAAAAAATTAGCAATCCTGATTATTGATATTATTTTACAATGTCAAAAAAAGTAAAGACTAATCCAAAGCTGCTTCGATAGGGACTGACCCACTTAGGTGGCCACATAGTATAAGGCACTACTCTCGCAGTAGACTAGACTGCTGATGACAGGGAGATTGAGGTTTTAATCTCTGTCGGGTATATGGAGGGTGGTTTTTACAAAATGGTTGTTCACTTTCTTGCCACATGAATGTGGGTATGTTTCCTCTAAATATAACCTTCCCAATCCTTAAAACCATTAGCGTAATGGTACATAAGTGTATAACATGATCAGGTAGTAAAGACGCAATGCTAAAAAATAAATTTACCCTAAAGGCCAAGATAACTATAAGAGTTTGAAAAAGGCTGCTATAGTTGGCAGGTGGGAAGTTTAAAAAAAATTAAATACGTTTTTATATATCATTTATTTAATGGCTTAGTTATAGTGATATTGGTATTAGGAGGGTAGTTTAGAAGTAATACATTTTCATTAACTTAGAGTAAAGATGAGAAAACTGCACTGAAAATCACGTTTGGAAAAGCAATCAAAACCTCGACTTCCCCATCAAAGCCTGACATATTAGACTTTGGGACCACTTATGTGTGAATAAAAGTTATTCGGAGGTCTTAGGTCCTAGTAACTAAAAACAATGACCTTTAAGTGACTAAAATAACAGATAATTATTATATTTGTGTGGTTTGGTGTTCTGTAGCAAAAAAAATCTTTGTAAATTAATTTCTACATATTGTTATTTAGGCTACTTTGCTTCTGAACCATCTTTGAGCTTAGGCTTTGCTATCTATATATTTTATATAAATACCATTATCACTACCATCTTTTGTATATATTTTTAAATAGAATAAACTATTTTGTCAATTTTTCATTACCAACTGTTAAAACATTTTATATCCCAACTAGAAAGCACTTGCAACTGCAGAATATGAAACGTATCGAAGCGACAATCAAGATGATGTCCTTAGTTTTTTGGATGATACTTTTAACACTGATGGTCCTCGCTCAGTATCGTCGAATGTCTCAACAAGATCACATAATAGGTAAAATATTAACTACGTTTTAAGACTTATATTCTTATTGTAAGAAATACATCAATTAATATAAGATTAAATTGTGTAATTGTGAATTTAAGCTTTTATAACTAAGTGAACATGTGTTTAAACTTTTTTTCTGTTTTTTAGTTCACACATCTCAATTTCATTACATGATCGAAAAAGAATAAAATACAGGAAACATAAATTGAAGGTACCTCGTGCCAAATTGTATGATATTCAAGAAAAAACGGATCCCAGGTTTTTGTCTCGCAGTAGGTTGGTAGTAATCTTATACTTGGGCTTGCGTTTAACACAGAGTGACATATTCCTTGGAGATATACTAAGGTGCGTATAATATACTATTATAATAGTTGTACAGTTAGCTTGTAGTTGAGTCTTTTCCTTTGAAATAATGGTAAAAATAAATTGCAGCTGAGTCCTCTCTAAATAAATGATTGTATTATTGTACTTGAGTTTCTTTCTTTGAAAAAATGAAAACATAACACTCAAATCCTCAAATGAATTTTTGTTAAATAGATAAATAATTGTAAGTCTGTAGTTGAGTCTTTTTCTTTGAGACTTTGACAACAAAATTTCAGTCAAATCCTGTTATGAAATCTTGTTAAATAAAGTTGAGCTTATCTCACAAACAATTTGATTTATCTTATCATCATTATTATCATCATCATTATTAACTTTCCAGCCAGTGGCCAGGTCAGTTTAGTAAAATGTCTCCATCTTCCATTATCCTTCCACCATTATCCTTTTTTTAATGGTAAAAAGTGAAAAGCTGTTCAAAATGGGCTCTACTTTGATTCAAGATTATATCTTTATGATAATTTAGCTTAAAATTAAACTTTCCAACTTTTTGATTATCTTATTACATGACTTAACTGTATTTTATATGTCTACATCATAGAATAAACATATTTTGACCTGGCCATTAATAAAATATATCATTGTACCAAAGCAGGCTATATTTTTCTCTTATTTACATTTCTATATTTCTCAAATCTGAATCTTAAATTTTATGTTGAATCTCAAAACCACATTCAAATCCTCAATTATTTAAAATCTAATTTAAAAAAATGGTTTGAGGCTTGGTGTCACTGACAACAGCTCAAGAAAGGGATAGGGTGTAGTGAGGTGGACTGGATAGAACTAGCTCAAAATTGAAATAGGTGGTATACTTTTTTTAAGTGCTGCACTCAACTTTCGAGCTCCAAATGCTATAAAGTGAGTGAGTGTATTTTATTTGACGTTTATTAGGTAATCCTTAATTCTTTCTCATATTTCAGATGGATAACAGAAGGCGTATTGTCCTACCACAATGTGTCTCATTTTTTTCCAAATGTGTATCACATCAAAGGCATGGATGGTATAATATTTGGTCCGATCATAAAAGAGCCATCTCATTTTAGTCTGCGAGTAATTGGAGCCAAGATGGCTGAACTTATTGCGGTCACGACTGTCCCACCACCTGATATTTTGGCATTGGTCCGGAGATATATTTTAGAATTGCAGCTCCCAGGTATTTTAGATTGTTAACTCTGTTTTGTTTTTTATTGGAAAGGCCATTTATGTTTATTCCTTTTATTTGTTGTTGGGAAAAGTACCCCTCGTACTAGAACTTTAGTGAGCTCCTATGAAATAGTATTGAGAGGGCTATATATGAGTAACTAAGATCTATATTAGACGCACAATTCTGAATTTTAAATACTAGATATATTTAATACGATTTGGAATTTACATGGTGATGGATTGTCCAATTGGGATGAAATGAGAATAATGGAGATGAATATGTAGGTAAAAGACTGCAAGGAAGACCAAGAAAGATAGTGTGAGAGCAGATGACAGAAAGTGTGCAAGAGAGCAGAAAAGAATGGTAGAAGTATAAAATAAGTTGGGGACATTTTACATAACTGAGCTGGCCACAGGCTGGAAACAGTTGATGAAGTGTTGCTATTTCCATTTCCTCGACATTCTTCCTTTTATATAATGTTCTTTAAAGACTTAATAAGGTCTAAAAGATAACAAAATGTCATTTTGAACTTTATGTGAAAATATATTTTGAATTTTGACTTTACAAGACTAATTTAGTCTTAAAGAGTTTTGTGTTAAAATACTTTTCTCTTTTACATAGATCAACTGTTGACATATGTAAAACGACTGTTTGCTGTGAGTGTACCTGTGTTGAAGTTTAATACCAACTGCATACCAAACTACGAAGCTCGAGCTATGGCATTTATAATAGTTGTTCTGAAATTGCTGTTGGGGCTGGATGGGGTAACAGAACACAAAATCTCCGTTACTGCTAGGAAGATTAACATGTATGTTCTCATACTCTGGTTGTCCCATTTTTAGGGGTGTGTGGGAAGTACGCTGTTTCGATAACAAGCTAAGTTAAATCGAGTAATATGAAATATTTCCGAAGCAGAATTGATAACCAACTATTTAAAACAAAATGTTTGATGTTAGAAAAAAATATCATATACTTTTGATAAAAAAATACAATTTACAAAATTATATATTGCAAACATGATTTAACATATTTCATCCTGAGATTTTAAACTAAGTTATCATCACAACATGTAGTAATATAGTTATTTTAGATTTTTTGGCATGTGAACTTTAATTTTTTTTATCTAAGTAACAACACAAAATGACAAAAAATTTAATAGAAATGTGTATTTTATCTTCAAATATTTTTATTGGCGAAGCTTCATTAATGTTGAATCATGAATTTTACTTTTGAATCAAAAGCCTAAGCTGAAATTTTTTACTTTTCACACACCTCTAATTATTTTTTTTACTAGAAATACAAAAGAAATCTTTTGTGTACTTTTTTTTACATAATTAGCTTTCTAAATTAATCACACAATACATAAAGAAAGAGTTATGGATAAAATTGGACTATTTTGAACATCTTCAGACAAAGAAATGAAAGATTTCAATCACTGACATCTTATTGATTACTTAATCCAGAATATGGAATAAAATAAGGTTTTAGACATTTCTTGAGGTTTTTCTGCACCACATCTCACTATCATTCTGGACTGACCACATATTTGCACTTAAGGCCTCAGACAATGCAACCAGCATTGCAAGTTCAAACAATTCCCCTTAGGACAGTAACATAAAGGTGCTCATTCACCTCTAAGGTATGGGCTCAAAGATTTAGCTCTTTTGCGGTGTTAAAATAGGGATGTAATGTATTATTATTATTAGCACCGCGTCTTACCACCCGTTCGGGTTATACACACTTACGCTAATGTGTAATGGTAGGGTGATATTGAGATGAAGTGGAGGACCTACAGTTTAACGTGGAATCCGAACCATGGTGGAGGCCTGGCATTCCTTACATTCACAAGATATCTTGTCAGAGGTGAAGGAAGGGTTTGGCAATCAGATAAATCTGTGCCGGGACCGGGGACTGAACCCTGGTCCCCCAACACAGAAGTCTGACACCTTACCCCTGGACCACCAGGTGACTGGCAAGTAATGTGTAGGTTCCTACTTTCAATTAGGGTGCATTAAAAACTCCATTGTTGGTCTAATAATACAATAATACAATTATTATTATTAGAACTGGGGCTTACATTTATTGTTGAAATGGTTAGTATACTTGGTTAATTTTTCAAATACAAAAAGTCCTCATACTATATGAATAGTTTTCCTTATACGTGATTTTTCTAGAGATTTTAAACTCCATAATTATAAATGGGGCAAATTTTATATTTCTCAAATCCAAATCTTAAATTTACTTTTGGATATAAAATCCAAATTTGAATCTCTTAATCTTAAAAAAATTTACAATTTTCATATAAGTGAAAATATTTACAACTAGATAAAAGAAAAAGTTTTTTTAAGGCTTGGGTGATAAATGCTATTTTGTTTGTCATATATTATGTTACTTACAATAAAGATAAAACTTTTTATTGAATTGATTATATTAATTTGATTTTTGTGATTTTGGTACTCTCCCAATTACACATGTCTATATAATTCCTTCCACTAATTGCTTTAAAAAAAGTTATATAAAATCATGGTATTCATAATATTGTATTCAAGATACTTGTTTAAGATTTTTACAAATTTCAAATATCTCTAATACCTTAGGATTCAAGGATTCATGTGCCATCTCTATTCTAGATGTTTTGTATAATTTTAAATGATTTGAATGCAAAACATTATCACCTTAAACTTTTGAAGATTTTTAAACATTTTTAAACCCTGTTTTGATAGAATAATTATGTAAAAATTAATTTCACAAGATTATTTTTAGAAAAAACACTGAGTTGAGGTGGGACAGAAGGGGATGTGAGAAAAGGCCAATGTTTTTGCAGTTTTTATAGCAAAACATTTTTCTGGCTCCAGTACAAACAAAATATAGTTTAATTTTGTTCACGTGGTGATATCGACATTTGTTGAATATCTGTCACGAGCATAGCGGCATTAGATGACAAACTTTATAAATGAAAAGAAAAAGTTGTCATTAAATTTCAGAACATCCTTGACAGATATTTAAGAATTGTTGATATCACCACATGGAGAAAGTTAAACTATGTTTCTTCTGGAGCAATATTTTTTTAAATTTTCACAAAAAAAAGTTTTGCTGTAAAAACTGCAAAAAAATGGCCTTTTCTCGCTTTCCCTACCACTCCACCTTAATTGTTTTAGTTACTTCAATGCCTCAAAGGATTTGGATCCAACTTTTCATAATGTATTTATTTACAGGCTACTAGGCACAGAAGAGCCACTATTGTTTGTATGGGATGATTGGGTGAAATATATCGAGTGTCGCAAGGCCTTTGTCTCTCTGTACCATTTCCCAACCAAACATAGCCTCTATCGGGACAGCTATCTTGGCCCAGAACTATATATTGACCAGCAGGAAAAAACCGAAAGAAAGGATGACCATAAAAATGAAAAGATAATCATTGCAAATAGTAAGTGTTTGTTTTGAGATAAGTATTACCATTGAAAAAGTAGGAGTGAATCCTTTAAACATATTTATTCCTTGAATCCTTCAAATATATTTATTCCTCGAATCCTTCAAATATATTTATTCCTTGAATCCTTCAAATATATTTATTCCTTGAATCCTTAAGGAATATTTGAGAATCAAGGATTTAAAAAATAATTATGATTTTTTTCTTCATATTTTGAATTTGGATTTTTTTTAGAGTTATTATGATTATTACTACGAGCTTGCCTAGCAATAAAACTACTTGTTATTGAAGTATTGTATTTCCTTCTCGTTATTGTTAAATCTGGATCATCAAAATATATGCGAGCCAAAGATCAATAATTAACTACATAATACAGTCGAGTAAAGACGAGTTTATTGTTTGATTGTTGTAGCACATAGTTCCAAAACCAATACAGACTTGTTCCTTGAGAACTGATTGTTCATAAGGCAGTGATAAAAAAAATATAGTAATGACCTGAAGCAGCGTTCCATGTGCTAGGCAACTGTACTGGTTTAGAGTTTGAGAAAGAGTGTCAGACCATTTCCCCTTGGCCATCTTCGCCATTATGAGAGGTGGGGATGTGGTTGTCCCGGCCTCTGACGTAGCCCAAGTCAACCACAGGTATCAACAGAACACACACAATGATAGTACAACTGAGTGATACACTACATAATATATTCACATCTTTTCCATTACATTTTCATAGGTGCTTTGTTTTATATACACAGGAAAGTAGATTTGCACCAAATTAAACGTTTGGGTTATACACCTATGTACTAATAATTAATTAATTACTACTTTAATTCGTTAGGGATTAAGAAGGTTTAATTTAAAGGAAGTGTATTCACATTTGTGTGAAGGGAGATTGGAAAAATATTCAGGAAAAACCTACCGAACTAAACCCGACCAGGATCAAATCCCAATCTACCCGTCATCGGCGGTTTGGTCTACTGCGAAAGTGATATCTTAGACCATGCAGCCAACGAAGCAGGTCATTTTAAATTGTTAGATAATTATTTTTCTACCCCTACACCACTCCAACTATAGTAAAAGCTGCTTAATTAGCCGCATTGGTACTCACACGATCTATCATGTCACTCTTGCATCGGACTGGATCACCAGTGTAGAGAAGATCAGAGTTTGAATCCCGGTCAGGTGTACTGAGGTTGGTTTTCCCTGAGTCGTTTCCTAATCTTCTTCCACACAAATATGCGTACATTTCCTCTATAATTTTACCTTCCTCATTCCTACTCCATTAGCTTAATCATTGTATGCACAGTCAAACTGAACGAGTAGTAGTAAAACATGGGTTGGGGGGAGGGGGGGGTGTATGCTGGGATTGCTGGAACTAGATGATCCACAAAGATCTAAAATTTACTTAGAAGTCCATTTAATTTGTCTATCAACTAGTAACACCCAGCTTGGATTCTGAAAGTTTCAAACACCTACATATTCGGGGTGACACTATTATGTGACTATCAGTTTGTGTATTTTCTTTTTAAGAACTTATAATATAAGTTTTAAATACATTATAGATGAAAAGAGAATACAAAATGTGGCAGGGACAACAAGACAGGGTATCAACTAACACATTAAAGGATTTGGTCTGTTAATGAGGTTGCTAGCTATACTAAAATACATATTTAGTAATGCTCCAATATCTGGGAAATTACTGTAGCCAGCAGTCCTTTGTCCCTGGAAGTGTCAGATATTGCAATCACGTTTAGTCACACAGGCTTTATAATAAATATACCAGATATTCTCTGCTTTGTAACTACACAGAAAAACGTTGCTAGAGCTATATTTTAAATTCAGCTGCATGGTTTTAAAAGCCCTGTTTTTATTTCAGAAATGAACCCAAATATCGTCACAGCACTTGGTTGGCCTTTTCGCAAGCTATCTGCCCTCTACCCAGATGAAAGTGAGTCTGTCGAGTTTCTACCTACTCTCACTCCTTACACCTCATACTTGGAAACAATAAAGACCGAACGCTTTGCCGACACATGCCCGGAACTTCTCAAACGTGACTTCAGGAACACAAAGATGAAATACCTTCTTTGTCCGTCAAGGTATTAGGTTACAAACTTAAAGAATAATTAAATGTGATCTGGGGTAAGGTAAGGGTAAGGTAAGGGTAAGGTAAGTTAGGGGTAAGGTGTCAGACTTTTGTGCTGGGAGTCCGGGGTTCAATCCTCGGTCCCGGTACAGATTTATCTGATTACCGAACCCTTCCTTCACCTCTGACAAGACGTGTATTAATCACAATTTGTGAATGTGTGGAATTTCAGGCCTCCACCGTGGTTTGGATCCCACCTTAAACTGTAGGTCCTCCATTTCACCTCACAATCACCCTACCATTACACATTAGTGTAAGTGCGTACAACCCAAATGGGTAGTAAGACGAGGTACTAATAGTCATAATTAAAGAAATTACAGGTTTCTCTTAGCATCATGTATTAGGGTAAAAGCACACAGGTAGATCTTTGAGAGGGTGGGAGGGGGGGGGGGCGGCGA
>CABEEJ010000679.1:19915-42389 GCA_901482245.1 Timema douglasi
GGGGGGGGGGGCGGCGACACATAGAGAACAATATCATATATAGCTTATGAGTCATAACAGACAAGCAGCGACTTGAGGCTGAGTGACGGGAGCCAGACCGGGGCGATCCACTTTAGATCAAAGTAGTTTGTTTTCAAATACGATTCGACGTAACAAGATGGACGTTGAGCTCCTGGTTTCCAACATATTTGCCAGGCCACAGGCTTTAAACAAATGGTGATATTCCCCATAGTAGTCTCTCTCTTGACAAACTTCATATACCCATTCACTGCTTTCCCACAATTTCAAGGTTTTTCATTTAAAATATTAATTTTCACTAAGAAACACTTTATGTGATAGTTTTGACAATGCCATTCAGCCAACTAGAAAAGTGCCGCCCCATTCCTCTTTGCAACGTTACATGTGTGTTGATGGCCCACTTTTTGTCACCTATAGACACCTCGCTCCACTCGTAATCACGTCGCCTCGCTGCTTGGGTGAAATTACCCTTTTTATTCTTTCGGGTGCATACATACTAATTAAACACTAATAGTTAGCGATGAGTAAGGTTGAATTAAGAGGAAGTTAGCTCACATTTTTGTGGTGGATGAGTAAAAAACTAGTTCCACCACACTCGACCGAGATTGGAACCCCAATCTCCCCATTATCAGCAAGTCCAATCTTTTGTGAGAGCGACACCTCAAGACTATTCAACTACCGAAACAGGCTCACAATTTATTATTATTATTATCATTATTATTTTGATTTTTAAATGGTCATGATTTCTAATTTAAACTTTGACTCTCTTTGCATGTATGAAAATGTTTTTGTAATTCGAATACATACAAGCATAAATTTCTCTGACATGTTGTTAGTAAATATTATTCTTGTGTGTCAACTTACACATACTTTCGTCCTTTGCATTAATATGTTTTAGAGATTCTTATAACTTGAAACAGAATCATATACATTTTCAAACTCCCAGTTATTAAATGAATTTCTGGAATGTGTATCCAAAAAATTAAAATAAATCTCGTTTGGCTTAAGCCTGTGCAGAAATGACATTTTGATTTTGGGAAACTTTCGGGTGGGAAATATCAATTTTCCACAGGGATGGCAAAATATTTAAAAATTATCTTCCACGTTAGGTCCATATTTTAGTTTAAATGTAATCTTCCCATTGATTCCATTGATCCCAATAAAATTAAAACAATTTGATGGAAAAATTAAAAGTTTAATAGTTTAGGGCAATTTGATCCAGACTAGGGTTGTGAAAAGAAACAAAAAACTCTGATTAGGTTGCAATTCATAGGTCTGAACAGTAAATTTAAATTCTGTAAACATGTAGGTTAGAACTTTAAAAAAAAAAATTTTGTCTAATAAGTGTTGGGTAATATTTTGATATGTTAAAATAAAAATCCTAGATCTAATCCAACTATTTAAATTGTGTACTTTTAATTAAGCATTTATGGTACTGTATGAATATAAATACATTCTAAATATAGATTTTAAGATTGCCTGAAAAAAATCCTTCCACCATTCTTTCTCCTGCTCTCACTTCCAATATCCTCCTTTCACTTGCACACTTGTTGCTATCTCTTCCTCCCATCTCTTAACGTACCAAAATACCAAAAACCTTTCTCAACTGAGCCAGTGTGTCTGGTTACCTCTTACATTTTAGTTACTAGATCTCTCACATTTTAAATGCATTGTTGAAATTCAAAAATACTAGTCTACCCAACTATTATTATCTAAGATACAAAAGCAAATGGATGCCATTCCAAATAATAACATTAATCTAATCTATTATGTTTAGGAGTATTAAGGGCAGGATTTAACAGTAGTAATACTTTGATTCTCGGCATATATGATATTTATATTCTTCAAGTCACCATTCATGTACAGACATTGTGTTAGCTTCTCTTACTTTTTATGCAAAGGCTCACACTTCCACTTCTGGTCAATACACTGGTGCCAACCTTGTGAAACTACATATTCTTTCATACACAACATAATTTATTTGTCTTGATGCAAATTAAGTGTGGTGGAGGTGTATTTCATGTATGATTTGATATTTAAAAGCCACTTTTATAATCATTGTTCGCCAAACATATGTTTTCTTTCCTTAAATATATTCACGGGTAAATATTACCATCAAGTAGCCTAGTGTTATTGTTATTTAATGGCAGTATGGTGGTCGTTTAATAAAACTGGCCAAAACTTTGGGTGCCCCTTTTATTAAAGGAAGATAAGGTTAATTTAAGATTAATAAATTAGTGATATGGTTAATGAACATTAAATACAAACATTACATTTATAGACAGTCATTAATTGTAACGTTTTAATATTAATTTTTCCCGAAAAATCCTGGGAAAATAATTTTTTCCGCCTGATTTTCTAGAACATCCAATTTCTTGAATGTTTCCCTGAAGTTCGGGATCCCAAACTGACCTAGTTTGGATGCATAGTTAAATCATAAATACAATAATCTGTGTGCGATTACTTGTCACAATCGCAATATATTTATTTATTATGTTTTAATTCTTGTTTTTTTTATAGGTATGTGGATATTGCACTTTCTAAAGGAATAAACATTGTGGTTTTGAAACGAAGTGCTCAGCCACGTTTTAAACACACACAACTGAAAATGCAGATGACCACATTTGACAACAGTATAAAAAGAGTTGTAATTCTAGATAAACCTAGGCACGAAGATCTAGTTTCAGATGTGAGGCTGCAACAGGACTTTCTTGGCACAAAAAATAATTTACAGGAGAACAGGAAAGATAGAACTATTGACGAGTTTAGACCAGGTAGGATACAAAAAAACAGATTTGCTAATGCCATGACTGCAAATAAAGATCTATTAACTACTGTTAGGAAACATGAAGATAAAATGCAAAAATGTAACCTAAACACAAAAAGAAAAAATAATCAGGAAAGCCTTGACTCTAAATTAAATGGTTTAACAAATCAAATAGAAGAAAGTTCTCATAAGAAGAGAAAAAAGGAAAAAACTTGTGCTTTCAAAGGAAAGTGTAAGATAAAAAGTTTGTGTGATAACTTGACAGATGTTGATGAAAAGCTTAACACCAGCTCTAGTGGTTTGGGTGCGAGTGACGACATATCGGGCAGTTTGGACCACTTGGTGCCTGGAAATGAGGTTGGCAGATGCCGCACTGATGATGAAACTAAAACCAAGTACAAGTTGTACCTACCATCTTCCAAATACTGGATGCTTCAAGCGTTCAAGAGTTTCTACTCCCCAAAGAATTTTGATGAAGAAGTGTTATGTTTACTACCCCCTTCGTTCCGTTGGCTTTTGACTGAATGTGCTAGTTTAACAAAAATGAAAATACAAAGCATATATCAAGAGGTTTTATTGGTTGAAACGCTACATGCATATATATTGAGCCCAAATACTCCTCAAGAACCAAATGTGTTAGTTAAACACGCCATTAGGACTACCAATAGTCAATGGTGACAGGGGGAAAACAGACCTAAACAATATTTTGTTCAAAATAAATAAAGACTTGCAATATACATTTGATACTGTTGCCATCGTCTGCTGGTTGCCTCTTAAAGTTGGCCTTATCCTTGTTATCCTAGGTTTTATTCTGTCAGAACTCTTCCATTTGCTATTCCTGTGGTAGCAGCATTAAGTGTAAACTGTATTCCTCTTTTAATTGTGAACACATTGTTGAGTTATTAACA
Organism: Timema douglasi; assembly: GCA_901482245.1. Taxonomy (NCBI): domain Eukaryota; kingdom Metazoa; phylum Arthropoda; class Insecta; order Phasmatodea; family Timematidae; genus Timema; species Timema douglasi. Next base: position 23,609 of record CABEEJ010000679.1, read on the forward strand.
CTCCCTTTTGGTTTGAATATTTATTTTGGTTAGTATTAATTTAAATTTTTCTTTCTAAAAAAACCAAGCTATTATTATTTCTTAGTTTATTATTTTCCTGACTGTGTACAGTTAAGTGGTACAGGGTGTCTACCATCCGGGAAAATCAGGGAAAACGGGAATTACCCGGGAATTTGAAGTGATCGGGAAAAAACGGGAATAAGTCGGGAATTTGGTAAACCACAATAAAAATCTGGGAAAATGATATTTTACTCAAAATATCAAATACAATAATCAGTAAATTATGTAATTTTTTTGCTTGTAGCTGTGTAATATATTTTTAATTCCTAGTAAACAATTTTAATTCAAATTTTAAAACTTATTATTATTATAAAAAAAATAATAGAAAAATGATGGGGGGGAGAGGGGGGAGTTAAAACGATGTGACATACTTTTTTTTAGTCGGGAATTTTAGGAAATGATCAGGGGAAATCAGGGAAAAGGTCGGGGATTTCATAGGTCAAGTTTAGTAGACACCATGGTGGTATGTCTTAAACAACTTTGATTGCAATTGATCGGAAACTACTCATATCACTACTGCTATACAAACTCTTAAACTAATAATTAATGACAAAATTTGTAAGGTACAGTGGGAAAAGGGAAAAGTCACATTACACTCATTTTTGAGGACAACAACTTTTATATCTAAAGCCCCATAAGGACTTCATCCAATCCTGTTTTTAAATAATTCAAATATGAAAGATACCTCTCCTAACCACAATTTAAAGTGCCTAAGAAAAGTAACTTGAATGTCTAACAGATGGCAGCACTAACTCAATTTGAGTTGAAATTGGACTATACCCCTCTTTCCCCTGTACCCTTAGTTTGTAAAACACTTATAATTAGTGGGAGAGTTTAATAATAGTAGTTCATTGACCATGCTATTATTTTTTTATAGGTTGTATTGTATTATTTTCATATGACTTAAATTATCTTCCTTTGGTTGTGATTTAAAATTGTAGCTGTGTAATATATTTTTAATTCCTAGTAAACAATTTTAATTCAAATTTTAAAACTTATTATTATTATAAAAAAAATAATAGAAAAATGATGGGGGGGAGAGGGGGGAGTTAAAACGATGTGACATACTTTTTTTTAGTCGGGAATTTTAGGAAATGATCAGGGGAAATCAGGGAAAAGGTCGGGGATTTCATAGGTCAAGTTTAGTAGACACCATGGTGGTATGTCTTAAACAACTTTGATTGCAATTGATCGGAAACTACTCATATCACTACTGCTATACAAACTCTTAAACTAATAATTAATGACAAAATTTGTAAGGTACAGTGGGAAAAGGGAAAAGTCACATTACACTCATTTTTGAGGACAACAACTTTTATATCTAAAGCCCCATAAGGACTTCATCCAATCCTGTTTTTAAATAATTCAAATATGAAAGATACCTCTCCTAACCACAATTTAAAGTGCCTAAGAAAAGTAACTTGAATGTCTAACAGATGGCAGCACTAACTCAATTTGAGTTGAAATTGGACTATACCCCTCTTTCCCCTGTACCCTTAGTTTGTAAAACACTTATAATTAGTGGGAGAGTTTAATAATAGTAGTTCATTGACCATGCTATTATTTTTTTATAGGTTGTATTGTATTATTTTCATATGACTTAAATTATCTTCCTTTGGTTGTGATTTAAAATTTTTTTGTATTACTAAAAGGAAAAATCAATTTTCCACCTGACAGTGACAAATTCTCATAAACTACCAAATAGTTAATATTCTAACAATTTAGCCTGTTTCTTACATAATCTTTTCCTGTGTTTATTCTTTATGTAATACCTTTTACATGTTCCTATCTATGTGTCCTATCATTCTTTACAATTTTCCATTTCCTCCTTTTTTTCCCCTCTATTAGGAAGTTGGGTTGAGTGTTTCACACTCCTCCCTGATGGGTTCTGATAGAATGAAACCTAGGTCGGGAGATTGGGCGGTGATGATCGATTTTCTTTAAGAGGCAACTATTATCTCCTTTTCCAATGGCAGCAATGTAAAGTGTGAACTGTGTTCTTCTTTTCATTGTAAAAGCCATATTGTGTTTGTCCCTTTTATATGTTTCTCTCCACCTTTCCTATACCTTCTTCCAAATATAATACAATTACCTCATAAAGCGAAATGAGGTTTTCCTTACAGAGATCCATAATCTTATGTATGTAACACAAAGAAAATGATTGTTTTTACTTTAAAGTTAATATAGTATTAAAAGAATAACACTTTTTATTTTATAAAGATATACTTAAATAGAGTATAGTTTTTTCCCCCCAATTATGTTAATAAGTTTTATTTTTTGTTTTAAGATAATAGCATATGTATATTTTGTTAACTTGAAATTAGCTTCAATTATGATTTATGGTTTTTGCTCTACATTTTGATTTTTCATTCTCATTACCTATAGATGAATAAATTATTCTATTTTTTATTTATTTTTATTCATCCTCCTATTCATATGAATTTGTTTATTTCTTATAGTTAATATTATCTCTATAATAATATTCAAAACTAGCAATACTTGGCGTTAACCAGGCTAACCACACAATGAACTCCCGTGCAATGCTTTTATTTGCTTCAAACAGACAGAATAAAATCTCTTTATTTTATTTTTTTCCTGTCCAGTTTTTGATAAATTAAAAAAATATCTAATCAGAAATTTTAAATTCCAGCTTCAGGGGGTTACTAATTATAAAATTTTAGCTTTCTACATGCGATAGATACCACACAACGCTCATGACGAATAAACAAACTCTTTGTTTTATTAATGTAGAAGATAAGTTGATCTTATTCAATATTGTTAGTACATTTATATTAATAATGCAATGGAATGTTTAAGAAGATTACATAATTAGGTGTGCTAAATTTTATGAAATAGGGTCAAAGTTAAGACTTTAAATAAGGGCACAAATAGCAAAAAAAGACAAAATAACTACTTAAAAATCAGCAACATAAAAATTACAAGTTTTCTTAAATCCTTTCATTATCACAATAATTTCTTTATACTTTAATAAGAAAAGAAATAACATCTTGGTTTTTAGTAACAAATCTAGCCTGGCACAAATATATTTGATTCTCAATCAAGAGGTTGGGTTTCGAATCCTGAAGAGATGCATTCTGTAAAAAGTTTGTTTTATTGTGTGTTCTCTTTCATTCTCTCTTAAAGGCGAATGTTTGGTCATTCCACCTCACCTATATCACTTCTCATCTTCATACCCATAAATTAGCTTGTTAGTGATGTTTGTGTTATTATATCAACACACAACTTACAAACTAAACTATAGAACAAGAGACAGCACCCAGTCCACCAACCATACATCACTGAAACAGGAAACCCCAATTACATCAATGATTTTGGATAAGCCACGTATTGAACCCGGGACTCTTAGTCCTGGAGGCAGGCAGTCTTCTGACTGAGCTAAGAAGTTAGACTTTAAAATATTTATATTATTTCTTATTTTTCTCTTTTCATATTTTTAACAAACCACTGCAAGTCACAAAAAAAGCCAACACTAAATGACGTGAGCCCGCAATCAAGCCATACTGACAAAGTTACTGCCGTCGGTTGACGAAGAAGGTGCAAACTTCTGTAAATATAGGGTGTTAAATGTATCAGCACAAGGAACCGCTAATCTCAGTTTTCTAGACCAGAGCCGCTACTTTTCATTCAAGCAGCTTCTCATTTGTCCAAACGAGGCTGAGGTTATCCCGTTCCAGACCCATTGCTTCACACAAAACCTGGAAGTGTTGGGGATTGAATCAAACCCGGGACTTCTTGATCTGTAGCCAGGAACTCCGACCACTAGACCGCAGAGGTGGTCGCAAGTTCACAAAATCAATAAAATTGTTCTAGTATACGTTTGTTAAAAGTTTGAGCTTCATCTCTAAAGCAGTGTTGGATCACATTCACCATGTTGTGTGTTATTATATAAAATATTCTTGTTACAGTCAAATTTTCATAGGAAGGGCCTTATTTAACAGATATAAAAGTTAGATCTACTTTCACTCATCGCACCTGCACCTTTGCGACAACCGTTTAAAGTTTATTAAAGTTTAAGATAAAATATTTTACAATTTTAATATCAATGTTACATTGTAATATATATGTAAACAATCAAAATATCTTAAATTTGGCGATTTAAGCTAATTAATATTCAAGGGAACATAACTAAAAAATGTAAGATTTTAATTTGTAAATGCAATACAAGTTACTATTATGACATTAGAGGCAGAGGTATTGCTGTTTCATTATGTACAACAAGAGAATGCTCGGTTGAGAAGTGACACATGACACTTCTGACAATCAGTTTAATTGTAGTGATAAGGTGACATCTCAAAACGCAATATATTTTGTAGTGAACAAAATGACACATTTCAAAAAATGGGGACACTTTTTATGATGGAGGTAAGTTATTAAGTTACTATTTTCTAGAGTCATATCTCAAGTTGTGACACTTTTTCTGATATTGTCCTTACTTTTAATTAGTCATATTTAGATTGGTGTCAATTTTCCTGAATATTGCATTGCTTCTATATAGACTAATTTTGAATTATGTCACTTTTCTAAAGGTTTTTAATTGGTGTAGTAAATTAATTTTGAGTTATAACACCTTTTTATTTCCTTGTCACACTCATTTCTTTAAACTTAAATTAGCTTTTTGCTTTCAGATAATGTTGACAACAGAAAATATGTCTTTGGATTTATTGATGGTTGTATATACTTTTGGTGACCTGGCGGTCTAGGGGTAAGGTGTCAGACTTCTGTGCTGGCGGCCGGGGTTCAATCTCAGGTCCCGGCACAGATTTATCTGATTACCAAACCTTTCCTTCACCTCTGACAAAACATCTTGTGAATGTGGGGAATGCCAGGCCTCCACCATGGTTCGGATTCCACGTTAAACTGTAGGTCCTCCATTTCATCTCACAATCACCCTACCATTACACATTAGCATAAGTGCGTATAACCCGAACGGGTAGTAAGACGCGGTGCTAATAATAATGTATATACTTTTTTTTTGTTCTTTTGTACAGTTAAAAGTTACAATGTTTGTGTATTATTATTCTTTCAATACTGTCAAATGTGGCATAACTAAGAAAAATCATTTCACACATTGTTGTTTTTCAAAGTGACATAAGTACAAAAAGGCTTGGAAACGACACCATTAAGGTTTAGTTCTAGTCAAGCATAGTTATAGGATTTTGGTAGGAAGAACAGTAGAAGTTGGTTACTAAAGTTACTAAAACCATTTTAATATATTCATACGCCAAGCCATGTGATCTGCAGCCATCATTTTTGATGGATATTATCAATACCTATAAAGTAACACAAATAAAATAGTAAAATGTTATCAATATTGGTTGCAAATAAATATATTTGAATTTTCTCTATTGTTCATCCAACCAAAATCAGGGTATAGCTTAACAATAATCTATACTCTTAGTCAAATACTAAATTGCTAAGTCAATTTGGATGGCTGCAGCGTGTTAACTATATAATTTTAAAACTGACTGTTCTGAAAAAATGTATTCACTGGGGTTGGGTATGTCAAGTCATGTTATCTGCCTGCAGCTCTCACTTTTGATAGATAATATTAACAATATAACAAAAATAAAGTGTAGAATATTGTCAGTTTGGGCCATAAATGTTTTTTTTTTTTATAAAAGGCCTTTCTTATGAAAATTAGTCTTAATACAATTTAAAAACCAAATTATAAGCGTTGTAAATTTACAAGTTAAAACCTGTATTGTCAATTGGTTTTGATTATTATGAGAAAAAAGTACCACGCTAGAAATTAGAATAGTTTGGCTGATCCAGTAATAGATAGCGCCACACTTCGTTACGAAGTTCCAGCTGTGCCGTACCGCTGCTGACCTACAAAAACTGTGTCGTCTGCTATTTTCCCCGCTGTGCAGAATGCGCGGGACTTTGATGGGACGTGGTTGTGTTGTGTCAAACTGGAGTAACTCTCCTGTGTTTATTTTTAGGCAAGAGGGAATAGTTCTGATTTGTATTATTGCAGGGTTTAGCTCACGTTATAAAGATAATACGCTCGTGTGAGTTATTTTTTTGAATTTCGAATATCGTGATGAAAGATCAAGTGTCACTGCGCAAAGCAAAATAACGTAAACATTGACGCATTGATAACGTTGGCGTAACCTGTTGGTTTCATTATTGTACCTTTGCATATTTTAATGATAGTTTCACTTGTTTCTTCGGGACATTTTAAGTACTTAATAACATTTAGTGTGTATTTTACTTGGATCGTCGGTTAGTTAATTGTTGCCCTCACGAGTGCAATATTATTGGTGGTTTTTTGGTGTTTGTTGTCTCAGTGGAGTTCATCAAACTTTAATAGATATTTTTTTTAAACAACGAAACAGATCTAAACTAAGGTGAGTGTGAAAAGTTATATTTATCTCTGTGACAGTAATTCTTTTTATCAATGCATAGTGGCTTATATGAAATTTTAATTACACTTGACATTAGTTATAATTAAGGCCTTAAAATATAATTTTTTAAACACAATTTTAGTTTATACTGTTAATGAATATTGAAATTGAAGGAAGCGGGAACAATAATTTAAAGCACCATTTACAAATTAACCAAGTAATCATTTAAAATAGTAGTACTTTTAAAATTGCATTTAATAAATGTGCTGTTTTTACGTTTGCAATATTATCTGGGGAATATTGTATATCGTCACATAATCAAACTTTTGATGTACAAACTTTAATTGAAGCAAAAAATACGATCTCTATGTAAATTAGTTTCCAACAATCGTTTTAAGTTGTTTTAGGTGTCACATAACCGCTTATAATTAAAATGGTGGGGTGTTTTTTTAAAAATCAATTAAGAGATATTATTCGTTACTTCTCAAGATCCAAATAATGAACAAAGACGTAAACCTGATTAAGATTGAAACTTAAGATAGGTAAGCTCAGAAAATTTGATTTAGTTTGACTATTGAATACTGACAAAGTATCTTTTATTTTTAAACATGGAAGTGAGTCTGAATTATCCACTATAGGGTGTGGGGCCTCGGCCGTAGTTTTAGAACAATGAGGCGCTGAACTAGAAACGTAAACCAACCAGTGGCGGCTCGTAGCTAAAACTAGTGGGGGTGCTTCTCTAGAATTTTTTTATCCTTTGTTTTAAAATGGTGTAAAAGGAAAAAAACATGTATAAAAAGAAAATTTATTCAGAAATTTGATAAAATCATAACAAAAAAACCAAACCTTTTTACTTACTTTAACTTAAATTGTTACAGTTCAAGCTTGATATATTCATTTAAAAATCAAATCCATTCTTCTTTTTTTTAATTTGCACAAAAAGTTTAATAATTTTCTCCTTGATCCCTGGATAACAATTGAGGAAATTTTTCTCCATTGAAAGTACTGCAGGCGCATTTAGTCTTTCTGTTAAATAAAATAACCGAAAAAAATGAATCAAATAGAATAGCTGGAAGCAGAATAATAATCTAATTCTACACTTTATCACATTCAATAATATGGTACACGGTTTTTAAGCATAACACACGCTGAGTAAAAAAAACTTCCTTCCACCATCACGCCAGAGCCGGCACTGTGAGAACAACAGTGCTCTCTCTACNTAAGCATAACACACGCTGAGTAAAAAAAAAACTTCCTTCCATCATCACGTCAGAGCCGGCACTGCGAGAGCAACAGTGCTATCTCTACCTGGCAGTCCCGCCTTCCTCCCCACCTCCCTCCTATGTGCGTTTGCTCACAACAGTCAAACACCACGTCGCTGGCACTGTGAAGCGCACAGCTCCATACAAAGATTTTTATATCTTTTTCATAAACTGGGGGGATGGCTACTGAAGTACTGACATTAAGCTTAAGGAATATATATTGTACTATAAAGATACAGAAGTAATTAAAGAAAAACTAATTATATTAAATGTTATCGATAATATCAAGTGGAAATAGGGGGTGCTGCAGTTTCGCAGTGCCTATACACGAGCCGCCACTGAAACCAACACTCCTTGAGAAAGTCTGTTCGAATCCCCGTCGGGTTCACGGGATGCGAAATTAAGTCATATACAAGTGATTATACTTTTTTTTTAAATAACACTAATGTAGTTGTTGAATTTAGATAACATGGACTTTTGTTGTTGCTTAGATGAAGAGGGGGAAAACCGCTAAGGAAAATTCGACTTTTGTACACCCGACCAGAATTTGAATCTTAACCACTTCGTAACCAACAAACCAAACTATAGAGCGTAACGCTGAGCCCGCTTGCCCACCGATCTTTGTTTTAATTGTTTATACCAAACCCTTCCTTCACCTCTGACAAGACAAGACATCTTGTGAATGTGGGGAATGCCAGGCCTCCACCGTGGTTCGGATTCCACGTTAAACTGTAGGTCCTTCATTTCATATCACAATCACCCTACCATTACACATTAGCGTAAGTGCGTATAACCCGAACAGGTAGTAAGACGCGGTGCTAATAATAGTAATAATAATAATTGTTTATAAATCGACAAAACGAACGCGAACAAAATCTCGTAAAAGAGAATCAACGAGCCTGGCGGGTATTTGGCATATTATTCTTGCAATGACACTCATATAAACACGAGATTGCCACAGTAGAATATACCCCAATTTTCTTAGGAAATGGCATACATTACCAGAAAAAGTTACTAGATATACGGTAATTTCACGTAATAATACGTCAATTCGTGTAAGCTGCAGCCGTCATTTTTTGCGAGATCCCAATCGGGTCTTCTGAGAGTGTTTTTTCATAAATGGTTTCGCACTCTCCTACTTCTAACATGCTTCCTCTTCCGTTCTTACCCCACTAGAGTAATTCTTATATATATAAAAGGTACAATAAAGGAGGTGGGAATTCCAAATTTAAATCAAATTTGACTAGTGGAGCCATTTGTTGGACAGTCATGACATCTTTACAATACAATGGAGCTTATGGTTAAAAACGATTTCTTTCATATTTAAATTAATTAAAAATAAGTATTTGCTGGAGTCTTTATGGGGTTTGAGATAAAATAGTCGCCCTATAAAAGGTGTGTAAGGTGATATCACCCCTTTTTCCCCTGTACTCTTTATATGCGTATAACCTGAACAGGTAGTAAGATGCGGTGATTGAAATTAAGTTAAAAAAATATCGAATACGCTAGTAAGAAATATTCACTAATCAATGTTAGAATATATAAAAACACGGGGCCTTAGTCGGAAAAATATATTTTATGTTGCGTTACTATACACATTTATTATAATGTTAAAAAAGATTTAATTTACTATAAAATATGTAAGATTTATAAAAAGAGAAAAACTTATTGTTTAGGGATTAACCGCCGTAACAAGTAGTCGATTAACAAAACAATCTCTAATTTTAACAGTCAAAATTACAAAATGAATACAATACATTAAGTTATAAATGAAATGATTGAGGTTGTTGTATAATTATTATGGAGTATTAAAAGTTATAACATATAACAAATTATAACGAATCTATGAAAAGTTAAAATGTCACTAATTAGTAGGCCTATCCATGTGATGTCATGCAAGAGAATAAATTAAATAAATTCATTGAATAAATTATTAATTGATCAGAGCATAAATTGATATTTAAACTGCAATTGATTTTTATGTAAAAGTTGATTTGATTGACATTTAAAACGAGCTGCTTGAAAATAGACGAGTAAAAGTTACAATATAAGGAGACAATATAAATGTTGAGAGTTGATTAATTAAGATTTTGTATATATTGGAAATTAATTGAGTCTATAAGATACAAAATAAATCTTTCTTATCTGACGTTGGTACTCCTTTCTCCTTATTAATTAATGGTTGACATTTTGTCAATTGTCAAATTAGGGTGAGATACAAAATTAAATATTTCTTATCTGGTGTTGTTAGTCCCTTCTAATAATTACAATCGGTAAAAAAAAAGCACTCGAAAATTTTTTATTTAAAAGATTTGATCAATGAGACCTCTAAAACAAAATATGATCTTATCAAAACAAGTGAAGGATGCTACAAATTTTTTTTTTTAAGTTCACGCACTGCCGATTGAAGGTCACAGTCACAACAAACACGAGGCAATTTTTACACCTGATCAATCCAAGGTGAAACATATTTGTTCGCACTTAGAGTTCATTATAATGCGCTCGGAAAACCCAATTTAAGAATGAAAGCTCCTTTTGTGAAGTTGATGGATTAACATGGACTGCTCTTTCTTTTTAAAAAGTGTCACAGTCCATATGTGTGTGTGTGTGTGTGTAAGTGTAAACATTTTATAGACACCTAGTATATAAAAATATACCACCTTTATAGCTGTTAAACATAGTCATATATATATATATATAAATAACTATTATTAGGTGTTCTGTCTTACGACAGGTTCATTCCTTTTGTCAATGAACTTAGACCGGAAATGCACACTCTCCTCTGCCTCCTCTTTCAGCTCCCAGAATTTTCTTCTTTTCCTCGAGTCATTTAATATTTAATATAGCTTATAACATAAATATATTATATATAATAAAATATATGCTTTATAGACACGGAGTGTCTCACGGTAAAATAACTCAAAATGTCCTTTGGAGCTATGCTAGTTTTCTCGTCCTTTCTAAGCAAACAGAAAAAGATTAAACATAATCAAAATAGATCTATCAAACAAAATATTAAATTTATTTTTCAATTAATTATTTAATAAGGATTGCCTCCAGCCCAGGGACAAGCATTGCACCCAAGGACGGAAAGACCGACATTTCGCGTCTGTCGATATTTGACTGAATAGCTCTTAAAGTAGGAAACAAATAGTTATTGTTAAAATGTCAACATAAAGGAAATTTAATGGTGCGCAACTTTCGTAGCAATAATTTTTAAATTTATTTTATTTTTTTAGCCAAATAATTACGTGGTTTTACAATGACTTTCTCGTATTTCTTTGGATGTTTCAGAGCGTATTCTTTCTAAACTAAGAAAATTATCGAAAACATATGAAGTGTAATTTTAATGATAATTTAATGCCGCAAAACTTTTGCGCCAAAGTATCTTTTTATAAACATAGTATTTTTAGAGACATCTCAATTTGTGTGCAGAAAAACATATCTTTATCTAGTTTTATGCTGTTTGCTCTAAAATGAAGCGAAAACTAGTCAATTTCCACTTCCCAAGTTTGTTTTTTATTCCGGGAACACACTGTATATATAGCCTGGAACCGCACTTGTAGTGAACTCCGGATTATTCATAGCTCTGGCTGTTCTCGTACTAAATCAAATTTCTCTCAAACGAGAATCGAACAAAGTATTTCAAAAATGATTTTATAAATATTTGAAGCTTAAAACCGAGACTGTACATTTTTGAATAGATTGACTTTTGTTGTTTTTGAAAAACAGAATTTTTTTTTGTTTCTTATTTTAAAAAGAATTGTTTATGTCCCTCAAACAAATATTTTGCAAACCTTACATTATTTTCATTGTAATATAAGTCGATGTGACATAATATTTATCGAAGTTTTACTACTAAAGCTATAAAACTTTAATAAATTTGTCAACGTTTTTTTTTATGTAACCGTGCAAGTATTGTGTGAATTCCTTGAACAATGTTTACTTGGAGCTATGAACTGTCCATTTCAAAAATCTTTAATAAAAAATAAAACGCTTAAAACAATAAAAAAATAATCGATGCAGAATTGTTGTGCTACAAAAGATTAGTTCAAATTAGTTTGTAAGTTGTGTGCTGGGATATCAAAACGTACCGGATACTATAAAATATTTTAAAAAGGGGTGTAATCTAATTTTTACTGCAGTGTTCAAAGGGTTATTTAAAATGAACTTAAAATTTAATTTCACTATAGATATAGAAATTATTTGTGTACGGTACCTGTTAAATATTAATAATATTAATATTATTTTTATAGTTTTTTTTTGTGAATACTACATTCTAAAACAGATATTTTATAACTAAGTTTTTACTATAGTTTATAAACGTGGCTTTTTTATTTTTTATTTAATTTTGTCCTTAATATAGACTACGTTTTAATCTTGTTTAGTTCCAATACATTAGGCAAAAACGCCTTAACTTTGCCAAATTGTAAATTTAAATATTTTCATAAGCAATAAATAAAAAAGGCATTTAAACGTAAATATTAATTCATTTTTAGTTGTTTTTTTAAACATTGATACGATCTGTTTTATCCACTAAATTACTTTTATCTGGGACGGAGTGAGCCTGTATTATAATTTTCAGTGGGTTATTAACATTTAAAGATAAAGCTTTTCTTTCTTAAAAGTCACGACACTCCACCGTTTCACGGCCGCGAACAAAACACCAGTATAAAAGGAATACTGTTTGAAGGACAGTATCTGACAGCTACACAAGTAACTAAAACTACTTTCATAAATTAAGTTAATACGTCAAATAATGTTATATGCGGCTGTCACTTTCGACAGAAAATATATCCTGTCAATAAAATAGAAGTATAGCTCCAGTTTTCTATTTTTTATTTTTTTTTGTGAGGAGGAAAAATCTTTCAAAGACACCGCTCATTTGAAAGTGTGATGGTCGGTAGTGTGGGATTTCCACCCACTAAAAAACCTCCTCTCCTCTTTCCCCGCATATAATTGCAGGGAAGACTGAGTCGGAACCGCGTTAGCATTACTTCAACCCAGTCCGTGTTGCGTCGTACGACGTCCGCTCCTTTTTCACTGGTCCCTTTCCGAGACCTTTTCTTTAAGGAGGCTCTGCGCGTAGGCAGCGATTTCCTTCCAATTTTCTTCCCGCTGTAACATATGGTTCACTAGGCTATTAGGATCGAGAGTTTTGCCTATGTTTGTTTCGGTCTCTGCTCTGCAGTTCTTCCAGCGCTCGCACTCAAAAATCGTGTGCTCAACGTCGTCAATTTTTTCCGGGCAGTACTTGCACCTCGGAGTGTGGTGTAAGCCCATTTTATGTAGATATGCGTTAAACGAGCCATGTCCCGTCAGCAGTTGGGTTAGGAAAAAGTCTGTTTCGCCGTGGTTTCTAATGGTTGAATGCAAAAATGTATATGTTGGTATTTTTTAAAACACTCTTTCATATCGTGTTTTTACTATAAGCGAGGAATCTTTTAAACGGAACTAAATCGGGATGTTTTGAAGACGACTAAGATGTATATGGGGCTCGAATCCCGGCCTGGTGGACCCATGTGTGTCTTCCCTAAATGGGTTTATACTCTCCCTCCACACAAATTTGGATACACTTCCGTTAAATTCGACCGTCATCATCACTATCTCAATTGTGTAAACAATATAAAGATAGTCCAAGCAAGAACACACACAAAAAATAGAAAGAGAAAATCCACTCTTGCAACATTTCACGATATGCCACTGGCGGATGTAACGACCATAATGCTGCTGTTTTATATATTTGTTTCAATTTCCCGGACAATATACACACATTAATTAAAATTTAAATTATATCAGGTAGGACGGAATTTTGAGGGGGGAAAAACAATTTTTTGCTGTCGACATTGATAACGTGTTAATATATTATTAGTGTTATTTTATAGGCATTGATAATCTCTATCAGAAGTGACAGCTGAAGGCCACACTTACTTTACATATACACATAGGGAAGAATTATTATTATTATTATTATTAGCACCGCGTCTTACTACCCGTTCGGGTTATACGCACTTACGCTAATGTGTAATGGTAGGGTGATTGTGAGATGAAATGGAGGACCTACAGTTTAACGTGGAATCCGAACCACGGTGGAGGCCTGGCATTCCTCACATTCACAAGTTGTGATTAATACACGTCTTGTTAGAGGTGAATGAAGGGTTTGGAAATCAGATAAATCTGTGCCGGGACCGGGGATTGAACACCGGCCGCCAGCATAGAAGTCTGACACCTTACCCCTAGACCACCAGGTCACCCCATAGGAAAGAAGTTTCTAGTACCTTTTGTAACTGTCTAATACCTTCCTTCCTAGCAAAATCCTTCACTATTTTCATTTGGTTCCAGTCTTTTAAATTGTTCCTGACCAAACAAACTATCGCCCAAAGGGCTGGTAATGCCGTTGTTTATGTTCCATTTCCCGCTACGGTTTGTCAGCATAATACAAATGTGAGCGCACGAAGTTTTTTTTTACGTCGATAAATTTTCATTAAAAAGTGAAACGTTGTTCCCTTCCCCCCTCACCACTTCCCAAATCCCTCCTACCCAACCCCTCGAGAAAAATAAAAACAAATAAATGGGATACGATACAGGAATAAAACGGCGACAGCTAGCTTTTTCTACCCTTTTGTTTTCTCCTAAAGGTGGAAACGAAGAAACTGAAATGGAAATAGCCTCTCTTGTGGTCGAGAGCGTTTGAAGCGTCGAGCTACTTTTCATGATTCTGGTTGGGTCGGTATAAAAGTAGATGAGGTATAACAAGATTAAACGGTGACCTGGTGTTCTAGGGGTAAGGTTTCTGACTTCTGTGCTGGATGTCCGGGGTTCAAAACTCGGTCCCGGCACAGATTTATCTGATTATCCAACCCTTCCTTCACCTCTGACAAGACGTGTATTAATCACAACTTGTGATTGTGTGGAATGCCAGGCCTCCACCGTAGTTCGGATTCCACGTTAAACTGTAGGTCCTCCATTTCATCTCACAATCACTCTACCATTACACATTAGCGTAAGTGCGTATAACCCGAACGGGTAGTAAGACGCGGTGCTAATAATAATAATAATAAGTCAACATCCGGAAAGGTTGGTTCAATTTAATTTCTACCATAAGGAGCTTGGCATACACTCAGCCTGTTATACTGACCGCGCTATCTGGTAGAAATACCATGTACTAGGGGCGTTCAGAAAGTGTGATGATTCCTCGTTGTCTGCCACACTGAATTTCTATGAGCGAACGTGAACATAGCTATCAATTTTGGTGGAAAAGGTATTTTCACACGCCTTCCAGGGTTCTTTTACATGCCACAATCGACATGGGGCAGGCGGCTTTGTTTCCTCTCCGAAGGAAGTTGTGTTGCGAATTTTTATCGCTCAAGAAAAATCTGCCTCCCTCGGCTGGGATTGAACCCACAAATTTTTGGGTCCAGAGGTGAGTGAGTACTTTACCCCAAGTCCACCGAGGTCGAGCCTATTTTATGGGACAGTTAAAACAGTATTAAGTTATACTTTTTACGTAATCACACTTCATATCGTGTGATCTACGGCTGTCACTTTTGATTGATAATAAGTATCAATGCATATACGAAATAATGCAAATAAAAAAGAAAAACTTTATCAATGTTGACCACAAAAAACTATGTTTGTTCTTTCTAAACGTTCCTATCTACCAAAATCCTACTAAAATCTGTGCATGTTAAATCGTTGATATACAATTTTTATATTTACCACACAAATATAAATTGAAAACGATATACGTGTGTCATATATCAAACATCGTTTGATTATGAAATGTTTGGTCGAGATTTGCAAAGTATGAACCTAATTTCCTGTTTTAAAATATAATTTAAATACAACTACAACACTTTTGTTTTAAGAGATTATTCATATTCTAATGATTCCCGGTGTATTCATGGAGTTTAATAAGAGTACATGGTGACCTGGTGGTCTAGGGGTAAGGTGTCGGACTTCTGTGCTGGGGGTCTGGGGTTCAATCCTCGGTCCCGACACAGATTCATCTGATTGCCAAACTCTTCCTTCACCTCTGACAAGACGTGTATTAATCACAACTTGTGAATGTGGGGGAATGCCAGGCCTACACCGTGGTTCGGATCCCACGTTAAACTGTAGGTCCTTCATTTCATCTCACAATCACCCTACCATTACAACATTAGCGTAAGTGCGTATAGCCCGAACGGTTAGTAAGACGAGGTGCTAATAATAATAATAATAATAATAATAATAATAATAATAATAATAATAATTTAAGATAAATTATTTCTTAACTGGTACTTTAAAATGTGGGGCTGGGGAAGACTTGTTAAGATCAGGTGGACAGACAAGGCGACAAAAATGAAGAAGTCCTAAGAAGAGTGGCGGACACATCCTTAGGAGGAACTGTCTTCTGCATGACGTCATAGAAGGAAAATATGAGGGAAAGAGGAGCTTAGGAAGGAGGATTCAAATATTATACTATTGTATCGCTTTTGATACAATTTGGCAAAGATAATAGCCACATAATTTTGAATTGAAGAGTAAATTTGTGAAATTAACTTTAGTAAAATCCGCTTCGATGGCCGCATGGTCTCGGACTGGACTTCCGATAACGGGGAGATCGAGGTTCGAATCTCGGTCAGGTTATACTGAGTTTTTTCAAAATGATTTTCCATGGGTACACTGCCTCTAAATATAACCTTCCAAATCCCTAAAAGTGTAGTTAGTACATAAGTGGATAGTAAGATGCGGTGCGGAAAAAAAATGCTTTAGTAAAGGTCAGAGACCTATAGTAGGATTCTGGTAGAAAGAAAACTAACTCAAAGAAAATACAAACAAATGATTGACATTACTAGCCTATTATTTTACTATATCAATACTCAAAAGTATTATTTCATTGGTATTGATAGTATATATACAAAGTGACAAATGCACATCACATGACTTGATGTAGAAATATATTAAGATTGTTTTAGCAAATTTTGTAAATGTTAAAAAAAATCTTCCTATCGCTATTCCTCTTTAGTATATCTTAAGAGCTAATCGATTGAATTGAACCATCCTGCTTGATTACCTCGTTATATATATGTGTAAGTTCCACCTTCACTTTTCTTATACTTTTTTTTATAGTAAACCTAACATTCGAAAAAAAACACCTTTGAATAATTTATTGTAGGAGATTATTGAAATTTCTATATAACGTATTTGGTTGGCCCGACCTCTTTAATATTATATAAGCGACTTTAAAAGCTCATATGTGTTAACAGGAGAGTCATGTATTTTCTACGTACTACTTATCCGTGGTCCGTACGTAGAGCTTGACTCAACAGTAATTGGTCGCTCTCTCCACAGAGTTCTGATACGTAAAGGCTCTCACACATGCGTTATTAGTCCTCACACATGCGTTATTAGTCCTCACACATGCGTTATTAGTCCTCACACATGCGTTATTAGTCCTCACACATGAGTTATTAGTCCACGATTATTCGATGTTCGCTATTAATCAAGCAAGTGTGTAAGTGTGTATAATGCGTGTTTGATTATTATTTACTTATTTGAGGTATTTAACGTGCACATTCTAACTATTATATTAGAACACGAGAAATTCTATGAGCGAGAGTGAAAGGGCCTACCAATTTTACCGGAAAAGGTCTTTTTACATACATTCGAGGGTTATATTACACGTCACAATCGATATGAGACTGCCAGCTTTACTTCCTCTCCAAAGGAAGTTGTTCTACAGATTTCTATCGCTCAAGAAAAATCTGTTGACTCCGGCTGGGTTTGAACCCCCCGAACATAGGGTCTTGAGGTGTACACTTGACCACCAAGGTCGACTCATATTTGTATTCATGTACGAATATCTCGCATAACGAATGATGAACATTGTTCCGTTTATAGCCGGTAAACTACCACACATCAAAGAGGACGAATAATCGCCCGAGAGCATGTTGGTGCAGGTCAGGCCTCCACACTTCGTTAACGAACATTTGCGGTAAGTTGTTGAACTAAAGAAAAGTTAAAGTTTGGCAGCACCATTGCAGAACTAAAGAAGAAAACAGATTCAATTATAGCATATTTTCGAATGCCTTAAAGGGGTTGTCCGTGAACCACGTAACGCTTTTTTTTAGCCCTACCTTCCCCCATGTAATACCATGTAGACGGGCTCGCCCGAATTGCGCCAATTCTCTTAGCTCGGACCCGAATTGCGCCAAGAGCTAAAAAGTGCCCCCCAGACCGGACCCGAATTGCGCCAATACCCCCCTTCCCAAGACAGGACCCAAATTGCGCTATCTCTGAACACAAACAAATATTAATGCTATGTCTGGCGGTAAGAAGGACACAAGTCAAAAAATATAATTTAGTTAACTATATTTAGCTAAAAATCAAACAATATTATATCAAAGTGAAATTTCCGTTTTTAAAACATTTTCAATAATAGCTATATGTATGCTAAATAATAGTATACCAAACATAATATAAACAAGTCATACACAGGAGTTTTGGAAGGATACACACTTCACTAAGCTTAATCTGTATATTTCTCCATTCCTAAACTGTTTAAGTTTTTTTTCAATGAATGATTGTTTCAACTTAGACTTATTATTCGTCTTTTGCACATTACCTTCTCTTACACTGTTGAGTCGAATGTACGTGTCAGTTTGGACCGATTTTAAATTTTGTACGAAAACAAAAATGTTTCGGTGCGTATTCAAAGGTTCCATCCATTAACACAATTTCATTCTGGCACAAATACTCAAGATTCGAGTCACAAGAAAATATCACGATCCCCTTCTCTTTTTCGTTTCTCAACAAAAAGTGTTCGTCTTGAATAGTTTTTATTTCAATTGAATCTATGGCAAATTTAATTTCTTCGGAAGATTTAGGCAACTTTGGCAGTGTTTTTAGTTTAGTGAAGTTGATGTTATTCCTGATACATTTATTGTCCTTGCGGGTCAATGTTTTTATAGTTTTTTTCTGTGTCTGTACCTCTGTGTAGATTAACTTTGAAGGCCTTACTTCAATCTCTTCAGCTTTCCTCTTAACTGCGTTGCGAATGGATCTTCTGTTCAACTCTTGATCTAGTAGTGGTTCGTGGTTGTGTTC
>CABEEJ010000679.1:42972-53644 GCA_901482245.1 Timema douglasi
CCCCCCTCCTCAGCCCATTCCCCCCCAAACATGTGCTACGTAACTTTTATAACCAAGAATGAATACCATTTTATCATAGGGAAGTTCTGTGATACTAAAAGAGGGATTCAGATTTAATTCTTCTTAAAATCCATTTTAAATCCTGATTATAAATTATTTCAGAGAATATTATTATCTATACAGACCTAAAGACGTCAAGCTCTAATTCCTCAGGTTCGTAAGGAAAAACCTCTGTTATATTTACGTTGCGGATGCCAGATTTGCGATTTGAGTAAGAGCCAGACGGCACTACTATGTACTGACTAGTATGGGCGCTACATGATGATGTTAAAGTGCCCACATCCGATGCTTGACGCTGAGGGAAGACATCTTTCTTAATTTTTGTGGAATTTTTTTTATAGTCATATTATGATTAGTTAACTTATCAATACCTAGACTTATGTTTCGTTCCAACATCGATCCTGGATCCTAGCCTCACTCTCGAAAAAGACTAGATGGCCAATGAAGTGGAGATCGGGTTTCGAATACCTGTCGGGTGTACTCAGAGTGGCTTTTCCTAAATGGTTTTATATTCTCTCTCCACGTTAATCAGAGGAGATTACCTCTAAAATTTTACCTTCCTCATTTATACTCCATTAGATAAATATAAAAAAATAACTATAATAACTACAATTTGATTATACCACCCTACAAAATGTATACTAAAAAGGTAGACTTTTAAAGAAAATCTACCAGCATTTGCATGGAGGGAGAGCGGGAAACCATTTAGAAAAAGCAACCCTCAGTAGATTTGACTGGTATTCGAACCCCATTTCCCCAACATCGGCCGTCTAGTCTACTGAGAGAATGACAACTTAGACAATGCAACCACCGTAGCGGCTGTATAATAGTTGCATTTATATACATACACACTAATTTATCAGAAGGGAAAAGGTATAAATACACCTACCCTTATAAAATAATTAATGATATTTGATGATTTACTTTTCATAACATGCTGCTGGTATGAAGAAATATCACTATTGATGAACTCCTTAAACTTCCGTGAGAAAAAATTCTGTACTTTTGCTTTTTTACATTTTACTACATCTTTTTGAGACTCTTCTACTAGTTTTTTTCTGAATATTACTTTCTATACGCAATCAATAAACAAGTCTCCTCTTTTTGAAGATTTTTTTTTACAAATACAAGCGATTATTCACGGCCTATGTAAAAGAATGTGCAGTAGGAATCTAAATTGTACTCAAACTCAACTAAATTTATATTAATGAAGGCCGCTTAGATAGACAGCTGCTATCCAACTAAAAGCACGTGAGGGGGTCAGTATCCTAATGATATTGGTTTGGATCACTCTAAAATATGTAAAAAGTAATGGATGAAGGTAATTTTTCTTTGAAGTAACATATGTATAGTATCCTTTTATGATTAATCTATGAAGAAACACGCGCTTTTCAGAAATAATGTGAGAAGGATCACAACATTAATATATATTTTTTATACAATTTTTCCTGTTAAAAGAACAACTCCGCAGTATTTGATAAAAGACGCCAATTCCCTATACCAATAAGAAGCTAGCCTTCACAACACCTGTCGCCAGGAGACTTTCTATTAGTTAGTTTTTACACTGTTGACGAGGGGACCAAGAGGCAAGGGGTTTGTCACATATAAGCCGCTTGTGCGTATGTTTAAGGCACAAGCAACGCAGTCAAGGACTCACAAATGCACTAGCACTGGCTCTTGCAGTCGCAGTCTAACACAGAATACAATAATGTACGTTAATATCACAAGTGTGTATTGATATCAAGCAGTTAATTGGAGCGTGTATCAGTAATCAACAGATGTCATTTAAATAAACCGTGTGTAAATAAACAGCCATCAATAGTTCTCTTTATTACATTTTATAAATATACCGATTTAATTAGTGCTCGACCACGGAGCAATTAACAGCTGGTTAAACGGTATCTATTCCGTACAGTGAAGATAGGCGCTCGACCACGGAGCTATATACAACCTAAATATTATCACAGCAATATTATATCTGGGAAAAATCCGTAGTGTTACAGTATATTGAACAAATTTAAACAAGTGCGGTGAGTATAAACATGTCACTGTCATGCGCATGAAAATATGTTTTCGATTGTGCTTGGCGTTCGTAGTCTCGGGCAGACATTAGCACCTAAGTGCATTCGAAATATTAATAGACAATAAATAAGTGCTAAACTTGGATTTGCAACGCCACAGATATTCGTAAGTTATCTATGAGTATGTTTATCAAAGGTTAAAACATGAACAATAATATTATTTTTGAACATTAGAATTTGAGTATAAGATCTGTGTTACGTAATACTTTGATGTACCCCACCCTCCCCCCATATAACAACATATATACATTATAGTTCACCACTAAAAGCGTTACTTGGTTTATGGACGACCCCTAAAATATAAAAAGCAATCAATGAAACAAAAAGTGAGCACGGACGAGCTTTTTGAACCAAACTGGTTTGTTTCCAAGTTCACGAAAAAACAGTATTTCCCACCAATTAACCATTCCACCAGTACATTAAACACAAAGGTAGAGGAGCTACTTGAATGAAAAAATATTGGCTTCTCTCTAGAAAACTAAGATTAACATCCGGAGGGCTCTTTTTGCTGACCACATGACACCTTCCATAAGCAGAAGTTGGAATTATATTCGTCAACAGACGGTGACCGCTCGATTGGTATGCGGGCTGACGCTTTAGTTTTTTTTTAAAATTCTTTATTAACGCTTTTATAACAGGCAATAACTCTTGGCTCGGGAAACCAAAGTTCATTACCGGCCAACTGTACAGACCATTTTCTTATTAATGAAAATAAACATTTTTCTTCATAAAAAAAGGGAGAGAGAGATAGTGTGAGTGAGTGACAGGCCCCCGAAGCCCACACTGCCGCGTGTTAGAGCCGACTCAACTACTACTGTTGTCTCCACATGTGCGACTATATTAAACCAGGGATGGGTACTAATTGCGCGTCAGGTCGGAAAAAAAGAAACCACTCTAATAGCAATGTACTTTGGGGCAACTCCAAGCAGACTACAAACTGAAGAACAGTATATCCCCAATAGCGTGGTTACACCCAATATTATTGCTGAGGGAAATGCAGGTATCATGGAGAAAAGATTTATCTTCTCTCTCTCTCTCTCGGGAAACCTGTTGCCAATTCTCCTCGCTCTCAGTTATATATGATGGTGGTGTGCTGGGGTGAAAAGGAACCCTTGGCAACATGGATGAACCAGCGTTGTGAAACTTGTCTTATAGTTGAGGGGAGATTGCCCACACTAAAACGAGAGAATGACAACGCTTTCTCCCATTAGTAACCATACAGTTCCCTCAGCGATGATATTCAGCGTAGTTTGCGTGAAATATCAGGGATCTAATTAGATCTATGGGAAAGTTGTCGCCTGAATACATAAAATATATTGTGTGTGTGTGTGTGTGTGTGTGTGTGGGTGCTGAACGGCTGAGGGACTTGAATTTACTATTTATTGAAGCATCACTGGAATTCGACCCCAGTCATGACTGCGACACTTGCCTCACCAGACCCTCACAGGACCGGTCCCACTACTGTCCAATATTGTGCGTTAGGCGGGGCTGGACTGTAGGGATGTGCTATCGAAAGAAAAGTATCGATACTGTACTCTTTAAAAGTATCGGAAGAAAAATATCGATACTGTGCTAGTATCGAAAGAAAAGTATCGATAACAGTAAGTATTTGCAGATATCGAAGTTTTAATCTGGAAAAAGATTTTTTTATCTAGTATTAATAATATTCTACACGCTTCGGTTCTTAAAAAATGTTCATAATGTACTTTTGGGAGGTACCATTTTTTAAACTACATTCGTCGTTTATGTACTTTATCAATATAGATTCTTAACTATTGACAAACAATAAAAGAATGGACGCCATTGCTCATCTGCACATAAACGTTTCTACTTCGTCTGCTTGGAGCACCTTGAGAAGACTGAGTTTATTGTGATCCTACAAAATCTTCTTTGTTTAGTTTGTGATGACCTTGATCAATGATAAAGAAAGTGGGTGTTATGTAGACTAGTCTCCACTTGTCTGTCAACCAGTCAAGCAGCTATATTGATAAACGTGATGAAAGAACAGCTATGAATTATGATAAGCTAAAAGAGATGGAGGACGGTATGCAAGAATCTGTTTCTTTCGATACAAATTCGATACCGAAGTGTGAGTACTAATTCAGTAAAAGTATCGAGTAAAAAAATACTATTATTGAAAGTGAAATACCGATATTAGTAAAGTATCGATACTATTTTTCACATCTCTAGGCTGGAGGCAATACGTGTATACTGTGTGTGTATGAGTGTAATTGAAGCGTGTAGCGTGTGTATTTGTGATTAGTATAGACGTGCCGCGTGGTTTTTAGTATGGATTTAATTAATGTTGTTAAACTGAAATAAATCGACATTAAGAATCAACGAAGTAAAAACAAAGAAGAACATTGACAGATAAAAGCTTAACAAAGTTACTGAATCCCCCTCCCCCACATATGTACTCGAGATTTAACTGATCTTCACTGTCCGATATAAAATCTTTCATCAAATCACTTCCTCCAAACCTCTTTGGACTTAGAAGGTTTGGAAGTACACAAAATCTACACTTTCGATATTTACGACACTTAGTACATAACATTATTAATAAAGCAGCTGAGGCAACTATAAATTCTTTATTATTATTATTATTATTATTAGCACCGCGTCTTACTACCCGTTCGGGTTGTACGCACTTACGCTAATGTGTAATGGTAGGGTGATTGTGATATGAAATGGAGGACCTACAGTTTAACGTGGAATCCGAACCACGGTGGAGGCCTGGCATTCCCCACATTAACAAGATATCTTGTCAGAGGTGAAGGAAGGGTTTGGTAATCAGATAAATCTGTGCCGGGACCGAGGATTGAACCCCAACCGCCAGCACGGAAGTCTGACACCTTACCCCTAGACCGCCAGTTCCCCCCTTATAACTTCTTATTCTTAATACATTTTCAATACTGTGTGCCTGTACATGTGTGGACGTACCAAGGAATTTCAATAAAGCCGATCCGTGTCAAATGGCATAGTGTGAATGGACCTTAACGCTTCGCTAACTTTTTGCCATTCCAGCACTGTCCGAATCATTAATCACCATAACCACAGCAAAGCAAAGAGACGCCACCGTTTTGCTTTTTTAAAATTTATTTTATATACATTTTCCACTCAAGCTTCTTACGACGTCTATGTTCTTGCTGTCAATCACGTTAAAAAAAAGTTTACTCATCGTAGTTTTTATTTATCCTTCTTCTTTTGCCAGTCGACCGCTTTTAGCGGCAGGCGACTTTATAGGTGCCGCTACCAGGGTAATATGAAATCTAAGAAGGTTGTACATACCTCCTTGACATAAACTTGCAGACACAAGGTCGACGCTTGTTTTTTCGATGATGCAAACGTCACATGACGGGAAGATGAAATTTTTAGCCTCGATGAGATTGATGCGGTAGTTTTGTGTGAAAGCCGTGCACGTCTTTCGGTTTGTCGTGTTACGTGTTCGTGCGCGAAGTTTGTAAGCGTTGTTATTGGACCGTTCTGTAAGCGGTGACTTGTGTTTTCAAAAGAAGTGACGGCTCGCTAAACCAAACAACCAATTAGCAGACTCCGTTGATAAAAAAAACTAAAAAAACACGTAGTTTTCTGTAAACTTACCATAAGCCAAACAGAGTGTCGCAAGTTTGGCTCTTTATAGAACACTGGCAGAAGTATATTGCATTGCCCGTGGTTGTCACGCATTTAATTATATATATAATTATTATATATATATATATATATATATATATAGTATTTAACTATAACTAATTTTGGTATAACCCTTTTAGGTGGCCGCAGGCCTTCTTAAACTGTGGATAGTGATCTCCCCTCCCCCATATGGGGTCGCGTAACTGAATGTGGAATTCGTGAAAAGATTTTCATAATGACTTATGGCTTTCAAAACTATATTATTTGTCGGATATTTTCTAGAAACTTAATCATTTAATAATGTCACTTCAAGGATAAATTTGTAACATATTTATGTTAAAAGCTAAAATAGAAAGTTTTTACAAAAAAGTTAACATGTTGAAGAATAGGGTGAAAATAAGTTCTTCGGGAATGTTTACAGCTACAGATGATTTTATAATTGAAAATAACCTTCCTAAAGATTTAATTGTATGAGCTATAAATTGATCATCTGAAGTGCCTGAAGAAACAGTTTCAGACATACTACCCTTCAAATTTTGCTTCTAATAAACTATGTTAGGTTCATAAACCATGCTCAATTGAAATAAAAATTAATTCATCTGCCACTAAAAGTTCAAGTAGAATGTACCGCGTTATCAAGCGACACGGGTTTAAAACTTGAGTTTCCTAAAAATGGTTATTATTAATTCTGGCTTGGGATTAGTACATAATTTCCAACCATTTCTGAAATGGCCTTTAACATACTTTTGCCATTTGGTACTACATATATATATATATATATATAATATATATATATGCGAAGCAAAGATCTCAGGATTGATGATTATAAAATTAAAATATTGATCAACTCTGAAAAACGTTGATGATGCTCTACGTCATACAGTATCAAATATTCAGCCAAGATTTAATTATTTATGTAAAAATAAAACAGGAACATCCATCTCATTAGTGTGCAAATTTGCTTTCATCTTTAATAAATGGTAAAATAATATGTATACCAAAGGATTGCTTAAAAATGTTATTTTTATTATTTATCATCAGTAAATGTTTGATTTGTATACCTATTTTATAAACCTATACATTCGGGGTCGCGTAAAAATTTCTCGGGTGAAAAGGGGTCGCTAGTGGAAAAAGTTTAAGAAGTTTTGGTCTAAAGTGCTACTCTCGCAGCAGATTATACTGCCGATGACGGGGAGATTGAGGTTCGAATCTCGGTCAGATGTAGTGAGGGTGGATTTTCCTAAATGGTTTTCCACTCTCCCTTCCACAAATGCTGGTACGCTTCCTCGAGAATATAACCTTCCTAATACCTAAAGTCATTAGCATAATTAGTACATGAGCGTGTAAACCGAACTGATATTAAAACGCGGTACTTTTTAAAAAAGGGAGGGTTGTTTGATTAATTTTACTAGTATATTTATACCCGCAAAGATGGGTACGCAGGTCAAGGCGCTGCCTTTAAATCAAACTCTGCCTTCCTAATCCCTACTTCCATACCTGAATCTTGAAAAAAAAAAAGAGTAGGCCTAAATAAAATAAAAATGACAATAGGGTTGGAGTGGGGGAAGGTGAAGAGGGCGAGAGAGTGAACGAAAGGGGGAATATGGGGACACACTTTTTTTTTTAAACTCGAACGGGTAGGGTAGGTAGTAATACAAGGTGCTAAAATAATAATAGTAGTAATATTGTGTTTATGCGGATAAACCGGTCGGGTTATGTTGCACTTAAAATAATTTAACCGAAATAATGATTTGGACTTGGTTGTAAGGTCATGGTTCGGATAACCTTATCATAAGGCTAAACAAGCAGGTCTTAGATAAAGAAACAAATGAGTGAACCAAAATGTACTGTAAGATTGCTTATTTTCAAAATTAGTTTCGTGAAGAACCGCGTCTTACTACTAGTTCGGGTTATACGCACTTCACGTTAATGTGTAATGGTAGGGTGATTGTGATATAAAATGGAGGACCTACAGTTTAACGTGGAATCCGAACCACGGGGGGGCCTGTCATTCCACATATTCACAAGATGTCCTGTCAGAGGTGAAGGAAGGGTTTGGCAATCAGATAAATCTGTGCCGGAAACGAGGATTGAACCCTGTACCCCTAGCACAGAAGTCTGACACCTTACTCCTATACGGCCAGGTCATCTGTATGTGGTAGGGTATCTAGGGGGAGTTAAGGGGGGGAAAGGAGGGAGGGAGGGAACACTCACTGTGATTCGGGAAGACAACGTTGCTAACCTTTTTACGACTCCGGTTCAATATAAATTCTCATGGAAGAATTTTGTCGCGAGCCATCAGCATTAACCTTTTACGGCAAATAATATTGAGAGAAAATGTCAGAGAATCACAGTGTTTAGTGGCCAACTTTTTCAAATAACGTGGTCGGGTAGGATGAAGGAGGGTAGTTTAAAAAAACAGCACTGTATTTGCTTCCTCCTTCGTTCCCAGAAAACCAGACAATACGTAATTGACTCGCCTTGTTCCCAGTTTTTATTATGTTTTGGTTTGAGGGAATAGTTTTATTATGTTTTGGTTGGTATGGATCTTTTTTATTATGTTTTGGTTCGAGTTAATCTCTTGATTGTGTTTCGGTTTGAATAAATCTCTTTATTATGTTTTGGTTTGAGTGACCTAACCTCTGTTCTGGTTTAAGTTAATCTCTTGACTGTGTTTTGATTTCAATGAATCTCTTGATTATGTTTTGGTTTGGTTTGAGTGCATCTCTTTGTTATGTTTTGATTTAGTTTGAGTGAATCTCTTACCTATGTTTTGATTTGAGTGAATCTATTTATTATGTTTTGGTTTGAGTGAATCTCCTTATGTTTAGGTCTGGATAAATCTCTTGATTGTGTTTTGTTTTTAGTGAATATCTCTATTATGTTTTGGTTTGAGTGACTCATTTAATTATGTTTTCGTTTGAGTGAAGGGGAATCTCTTTATTATGTTTTGGTTTGAGTGAATCATTGTTACTGTTTAGATCTACTTAAAGGAAAATATATTCATTAAATTTTTAAGTGGAGTGAAAATTTGGATGTATAAGTTTAAAAATTTGAGATACGGTTTATGTATTTTATACATTTTTCTTAGATATCACGCCTCACCATTGTTAAGACAAACTCTTATGAGCCCGTTTCACCCAACGGATACCAAACATCTAACTTAGGTAGGTAATACAGTTCGAACCAGACCAAATTGTGTTTTATTTTAAATTTTTTAATACATTGGAGTTGAGACGAAAGAAACTGTTTTAATATAGTTGGGAAAAAACCACAACAAAATTAAAAAACAACTATTTTAAAATGAGAATACTACTAAACCGTTTCAAATTTTTCTGTTGATGAATGAAGAATGCGGCAAACTCGCACTTGGCTACGTTTTCTGGTAAGAACGTAATCTTGTCTCTAATCTCCCGGTTAATAAGGTGTGTGATGAGCTCTTCAAAACTCAATCCATAGTGTATTAAGATATGGTCCGCGACGGGCGCCAATTAGTATGAACGTGTTTTTATATGTGATATTTGACCCGCAATACGGCGCCAATTATGTTGATCAGGATTATATACTGATGATGATGCGTATGTGGACGATACAGGATTTTATGATGATGACGCATACCATACGTTATTACGCACTCATCACACGGCTATGTGAACTGATTATTTATGATTCTTATAATAATGAAATAAGTAAGACCTTTAAATTTGCACACGATTTATATAGATAATTGCACCTTTGGTGATGAAGATTTGATATCGATAATATACTTTTTCTTAATTTACGGACTCTTTGTCTACGATATTACATGTTCCGTGTTACGTGTACTGTGTACTATTATATTACTCTGTAGATTCATACGCACAAGCGGCTAATATATGACCTACCCCTTGCTTCTTGGAACCCTTGTCACCAGTATCAAAAATAACTAATGGAAAAACTCCTGGTGACCTGATGTTGTGAAGACTGGCTTCCTATTGGGTAGAAGGAGCCAGCGTGTCACAAGATTTTGCTAAATATAACGGAGTTGATATTTTAAAGAAAAAAAGTTTTATGGTGCAATATATTGAAATTACTTTTGAAAAGTGCGTGACTCCCCATGGATGAAGTATTAAAAGTATATTTTACATACAGTACTTTAAAGAAAAATGCACTTCATCCATGCCTTTTTACTTTCTCGCTATCTTACAGGTAGAGAAACTATAGTGACCGTAAAAAAAATCGAACTCAAAATTCCGTCTATCTGTCTATACCTCCATACAGCCTAAACTATTTTACCGATTGGGCTAAAACTTGGCATTTAGGGTTTTCATAGGGATGCCCAAAGGGGTTTTTGGAATTGGAAATCTAATTCTAAGATGAAGGTAGTTTACTGAAAAGCAAAAAGAGAAAAAGTTGATTTCCTCAAAATCGGCTCAAACGATTTTGATTAAATTTCATTTCTAAACATTTCTAAATATTCCAAACAAAATGGCTTCTCTCAATATTTCGGAAAAATGACTTTAAGGGCTCATGTCTGATGCGTAAATTATCTTTTTTTATAATATCTCCTAAACCATATGAGATAAGAAATTACTTATCGTCACAAATATGTAGGTCTCTTTATAATACAAATATTTTATAAGCATATTTTTATAAAACCAATAACTTTCAAGCTATACGTAAATATTATCTTATATAATAAAATTCTCGTGTCACAATGTTCGTTCCCGTACTCCTCCGAAACGGCTTGACCGATTCTCATGAAATTTTGTGAGCATATTGAGTAGGTCTGAGAATCGGCCAACATCTATTTTTCATACCCCTTAGTGATAAGGGTTGTCCACCCTTAACATTTTTCTATAATTTTTAGACATTTTTTTAATATCTTTATTTTTTTTATTATGTCGCATTAAAAAATACAT
>CABEEJ010000679.1:57086-59586 GCA_901482245.1 Timema douglasi
GGGGGGGGGGGGGGGGGGGGGGGGGGGTGGTAGATAAATAATTCGATACTCCGGCCTTTCACAGTCCGGTCCGCGTGACATTACGTAGAGGCGTTTGACGCTTTTCATCTTGTACGTGGTTTCACCTTCCCCCAACTACCCACTTTCTTTCTCGCTTTATTCTGTCACGTGTACATTCTTTCGGTGACCTGGTGGTCTAGGGGTAAGGTGTCAGACTTCTGTGCTGGCGGCCGGGGTTCAATCCTCGGTCCTGGCACAGATTTATCTGATTACCAAACCCTTCCTTCACCTCTGACAAGACATCTTGTGAATGTAAGGAATGCCATGCCTCCACCGTGGTTCGGATTCCACGTTAAACTGTAGGTCCTCCATTTAATTTCACAATCACCCTACCATTACACATTAGTGTAAGTGCGTATAACCCGAACGGGTAGTAAGACGCGGTGCTAATAATAATATATTCTTTCATTATTATTTTTTTATCACTGTGTCTTACTACCTGTAAAACTTATAAGTATATGTACTAATTTGGTTAATGAGCTAGGGATGAGAAAGTTTGAATTTATAGAAAGCGTGTACCCGCATTTACGTGGAGAGAGTGGAAAACCATTTAGGAAAAACCACCCTCAGTACACCCGACCAGGATTCGAACACTGATCCCCCTGTCATCGGCAGTACAATATATTGTAAGTGTGACTTCATGCGGTCATCGAAGCAGGTGTATGAACATCCTTATCTCACTTCTAGATCGAATCTGGAACCTTGCACGTCACGTTCATTGGTAGTTTTAGTCGTTGGATGTGTTATTGCAACCCTTGCACAACAACCAACCCCCATAGCATTAATCTATCGCCGGGAAAGTGTGTGAAACATCCAATATCATCGATAAGAGGGTGCATATATTTTTTATGATGCTTGGAATCGAACCTGTGGCTATTAGCTCACTAGGAAAATGCGCTACTCACTCCCCAAGGTGTCGAATAATAATAATAATAATAAATTGATTTCTTAATTTAATAATTTATTAGTCTGTGATTTATTTTTTGAGGTGTATTCCGTCTTTCTACCAGCCATGATTGTCCATATGTTTACACCGATGGAGGGCAGGGGGTAAAGGAATAGGTAATATTTATAGGAAATGTACCTGCATATGCGTGAGCAGGAAACATAGTGTAAAATACACCCTCTGTAAACACAAATGAGATTCGAATACCGGAAAACGAGACTAGACGAGCTTGTCGTTTATTTCACGTGGTGTGACCTGGCGGTCTAGGGGTAAGGTGTCATACTTGTGTGTTGGGGCTCCAGGGTTCAATCCTCGGTTCCGGCACTAATTTATCTGATTGACAAACCCTTCCTTCACCTCTGACAATACGTGTATTATTCACATCTTGTGAATGTGGGGAATGCCAGGCCTCCACCGTGGTTCGGAACCCACATTAAACTGTAGGTCCGCCATTTCATCTAACCTAACCTAACCTAACCTAACCTAACCTAACCTAGAGTAATAATAATATTTCATGTGCCCACGGATGTGATTATATTTTATGGTGGTATTAAAGGGACAAAGGGTTAGGGATAGTATTGTTTGTCTGTTTTATTATAAAAAAACATGTTTTGGTAAAAATAAAGGAAAGTTCGCCTGAGTAGATAAATTTATTTTACACATAGCTTTCGTAATAGTTTTTGACTATCACCCGCCTCGGTGGCGTAGTTAACTAACGCGCTGGTATCGTGTTGAGCTGTAGTATGATTTCGGTAGGAAGTCTAGTAGAAGTTAGTTACTAAAGTTACTAATTTTTTTTAATACATTCATAAACCAGGCCATGCTATCTGAAGCTGTCACTTTTGATCTATATTGTCAATATCTATAAAATAACACACCTAAAATAGTAAAATGTTATCAAAGTTGGCCGCAAATTAATATGTTTGAATTTTATCTAATGTTCTTCCATCCATAATCAGCGGTTAGGCTGCTTAGGACGGGAAGATTGAGGTTTGAAACTCGGTCGGGTGAACTGGGGGTGGTTTTTCCTAAATGGTATTCCACTCTCCTTTAATCCAAATGCGTGCTCACTTTCTCTAAACTTAATCCTTCCCTCTTCTTAACTCATTAGCATAATCAGTACTTAAGCGTATAACCTGAACGGGTAGTAAAATGTGGTGCTAAATAAATAAATAAATACAATTTGTTTTACTATCGGTCTCGTAATTTGACCAGACTTTTTCTTTCAACTTAAAAAAGCTTCCTTTAAAATACCACTATGATCATGACAGATATTCAAGAACTGTTGAGATTACTATGTGTAGAAAAGGAAATTTTTATTTACTGAAGCAAAATTTATTTATTTTCCATTATTTTTTCACTGTAACTAAAACAGCAAAAATACGTATTTTAACTCGCGTTCTCCTCCATCCCACCTTTTATATATTTTCTGATTTCTACTTTCTCGCTATCTTACAGGTAGAGAAAGTATTGTGATTGTCAAAAAAATCTAAC
>CABEEJ010000679.1:64586-70124 GCA_901482245.1 Timema douglasi
CCCTTTGTCCTTTTCTCGTGTCACTCCTTCCTTCGGCTACACTTGAGTTTAATGGCACATCATACAGCTAGCGCCCACATATTAAAAACAAACAAACACGTGACTAAATGTTCGCCCGAGCCTAAACAGACCTCTTAATCACTCTACTGTAACTCTTAACTCTGGTTGTGTCGCGTTATCTATAAATGAACAAGACACTATATGGAACTATTAATCTTGAAAACTTTACTTTTGAACATAATAAACAAAATTATCTACACAGTTTTATTTTTTTTATTTTGCGTTTGCCTTAAAGGGAAAATAGTTTTGTACTTGTGTGTACAGCAAAAGCGAGAGGGATTCATTTAAATTTCAAAAGGTTGATGCACAATGAATTATTTAGAACCAACGATCGGATGTAAAATGACCGCATCTACGGGATCTTATTCGAGAATCATGTCTTCTTTTTTTTTCTGCTCAAGGGTTCAAACCGTAACACATGTAAAATTTTAGGCCTTGTTACCTGCAACAGCAGTTGCATAGTGTAGGAATTTTCGCACACTCGATCCGCTCATCTCAGATCCGCTAAATACCTCCTTAAAAAAAAGCTTTAAGGCGCGTCGTCAAATGGGGTACTGAGCACTTTTGACCGAGCGTAGTGAGGCTTTGTTTTAACTTAACCCGCCTCGGTGGCGTAGTTGGTTAATGCGCTTGTCGTGTTGAGCTCGACTGCTGAGGATGGGGAGATCGAGGTTCGAATCTCGGTCGGGTGAACTGAGGGTGGTTTTTCCTAAATGGTTTTCCACTTTCTCTCCACGCAAATGCGGTTTCACTTACTCTAATTCAACCTTCGCAATTACTAATCCATTAGGGTAATTAGTACTTAAAGCGTATAACCCGAACGGGTAGTAAGACGCGGTACTAAATATTATTATTATTATTGTTTTAACTTAAACATTTGGTTTTTTTTTTCTGGATTTTAGCTATGCAAACACGGTAAAATGCGTGGACCAATTCTAACGAAATTTGGCTGTGATGTTCTTTGAACATAAGCCTTATGACATATGTAAACAGTTTTTTTCATTCTTGCTGTCCGTTTCATTATGATGATCGCTCAAAAGATTTTCCATCTAATAGCTCAACTCAAGTAAATTTACTAATTAGTAAGCTTATGCAGCAGATTGAATAGTATCAAGCGCATTCAGGGTCGCGTCTATGGAAAAGGAGGGGGGAAGGGGGCAGCAAAGGGGGCATTTGCCTTTGGCGTCACATTCTAGGGGGCCACATTTCCCCCCAAAATTATTAAATTAAATTACAGTTATTCTAAATTTCACATCAAATGGTGTACATATAATGAACAGCAATAAGTATTTGCTTAGTGATAGGATTACATTCCAGATTCCTGAAAACCCTAGCTTTATGTAATTTAATATTTACGTTATTCGAGTAATGTGCTGCAGTACAGTAGAATTCGCCACCATGGCGCTACATCTGTCGGCCCACAGAAAACTAACAGTGCAATGGTACAAAGAGGAATTTACTTGGGTTAACTTAATTTGTTTGCAATTAATAAAGTACAATCATTTAATGCGTTGATCACTATTCCATAAAACATGGGGAATTATTAAGTAACAAAAGTACCGAGTAAGCATCAATATATTATAACGACTTTATGCTAAAACTGGAAAACTGACATACAAACGGGGCCTCAAATTGTTTCGCCCTGGGCCTCACATTTTCTTAAAAAAGGCCCTGGGCGCATTGTTTTAGGTTAACAAAAGTACAAGTCGTGTGTTGACGTATTCTAGTGTCTTTAGGTAAAAATAAAAATCAACAATACATAGAGTCGGCCTCGGTGGTCTTGGGGTAAAGTGCTCACCTAAGGACCCAATGTTCTTGGGTTTGAACCCAGCCGAGGTCGACGAAACTTTATTGAGCAATACAAATCCGTAGCACAACTTCCTTCGGAAGGGAAGTAAAGCCGTCGGTCTGATGTCGATTGTGGTATGTAAAAGAACCCTGGGAAGTATGTGAAAGTACCTTTACCGGCAAAATTGGTAGGACCTTTCGCTCTCTCTCAAAGAAATTCTTGCGTGCTGATAAAATTAATCGGTTCAGAAAGTGAACGTTAAATACCTCAAATAATTTTAAAAAAAAACACACACACACTTGGAGTAAAGAACCTTTACGTTATTTTCTATCTGTTTCACCGTCCGTAACTCGAACCCATGCTACCCTGAATAACTGTACGAGCCTTAATACCCTCTCTACCTTTCGTCCTTCCACCCTCTCCCTCCTTTCTGCCCTAGAAACAACCGAGGCCTAGTTCGGAATACGAAAGTGGATCTCATTAGAGTCGGAGTGAGGTTCAAGGAGGGTTCTTGAAATTCATCCCACGTGTCGCAGAATCTTCTTGTTATGTTTGCGTATGTCGCACAGGTAGACAGCGGGGAGGTGCTCTATGCGCCCTTTAGACACTGCCTCCCTCACCTCAAAACTCCCCGTCGATATAAACCCTGTAGGTTTGTGTTGGTTTTTTTACTGGGTCACGCGGAAATTGTAACAAAAAAACTCAATAGGGTACTTGAAAAAAATAA
Organism: Timema douglasi; assembly: GCA_901482245.1. Classification (NCBI taxonomy): domain Eukaryota; kingdom Metazoa; phylum Arthropoda; class Insecta; order Phasmatodea; family Timematidae; genus Timema; species Timema douglasi. The sequence goes on from CABEEJ010000679.1 coordinate 67,163, forward strand.
CACCTTATAATATTGGTCAAAATACAGGAAAAGTTGCTCCAAAATATCTTAAAGTGCTCTTTCCACCTCACCCCTATACACTTTTCACCCAGACATAAAATATGTATCGTTGAGAATAGTTCATAGCTGAAGAAAGGGCGAAGAAAAGGTACCTATTCGGAAATGCTCGCATTTTTAAGAAAGAGAAAAGAAGTTGAATAAATGAATCGACTCTTTAAACGTAACCGATGAACATAAACAAACTAGGACCGGTGGGCACGCGGATTAATCGTCAATATTGTACATTCTAGTTTTTCGGGAACTAAAAGGTTCTGGTTCGAATATCGGCCGGCTGTATAGAAGAGATGTTTTTGGTCCCCCCCGCTCTTCCTCCACGCAAATGGGGGTACTTTTTCACTAAAACATACCTTTATCACACCTACCCCATTAGTAGAATTAAATGTGGATAGTCCAAATGGGTAGTAAGCCGAGGTGCTATAAAAAAAAAGAAAAATAATTATATTAAAATGATAACAATATCAAACTGATCCACAGTTTCGTTGTTGTCAAGTGAAGATGCCGCTTACTGCACTTAGATGTGATTTTTTGATTCAGGCGTAATCGGGAAACTAATATCCCTGTCAATCGACCTTGAGATGGACTTTTTTTTATCGACGGCTCTTACTACCTATTCAGGCTATACGCATATATGATAAATACTATAATGGGATAAGGATGAGAAAGGAAGCATTTTAAAGGTAATCTACCCACATTTGCGTGAAAGTAGAGTGGGAAACCATTTAGGAAAAACCGCCTTCAATAGACCCGACTGGGATTCGAACCCTGATATCCCCGTTTACAGCAAAATTGAGTCTAAAATGAGTGTGAGTGACTCCCTAAGACCATTCGGCCATTGATTCAGGTGAAATGGGCTCTTAAGCACTCAAAATAACTCCAGAAATCCCATAAACATGTCGGGCATTGGTTGTTAGTACTCTTCCTATTCTTTAGGGAAAACACTAATGCATTGGATGACTTTATATTTGGGGGAATATGTTATGGTGTCGTCTTGATTGCGAACACGTGGCTACCTGATATTAACATACAAGGAGGAGTCCAGGTCGCGGACACGCCGTGATTACTATGCCATCTCGCTCCCAATTTGGGATGGCCCATGGCTTAGTCCAAAAGGCAGACTTGCTGTCAACTTAACTAAGGTTTCTGACTATAAATGATAAATATCTTCACCAGCATTATCTGGAATCAAACCCGAATCTTAACTTGTGGTCGACAAGTCTGATCCCCTCAATCACTGGGAAGAGCACATACGTTGCTATAAAACACTCCTGACTAAAATATAATTTGACCATCTACTGCTAGTTACATAATTATGTGTTACATACCCTGTACTAATCACAAGACATTGTTAGGATAATCAAGTCTAGTAAATTACGCTGGGCAGTACAATCTGCGTGAATGTAAGTATCTAGAACCGTGTTCAGGGTGTTGAATGGCCAAACCAATGGGAAGAGACCATTGGGAAGACCTAGACACAGATGGGAAGATAACATTAAAATAGACCTGAAAGAAATAGGGTGAGGTGAGGTGGCCTGAATAGAGCAAGCTCGTGATAAGGATAGGGTGTAACGAGGTGAACTGGATAGAACTAGCTCAAGATAGGGATAGGGTGTAATGAGCTGGACTTGATAGAACTAACTCAAGATAGGGATGGGGTTTAATGAGTTGAACTGGATAGAACTAGCTCAAGATAGGGATAGGGTTTAATGAGGTGTACTAAATATAACAAGCTCAAGATAAGGTTAGTGTGTAATGAGGTGGACTGGATAAAACTAAATCAAGATAAGGATAGGGTGTAATGAGGTGGACTGGATATAACTAGCTTAAGATAGTGATAGGGTGTAATGAGGTGGACTGTATTGCGGCCTTTCAGCCTTGTCAGTCTAAATTTAACCAAATTACAAACACGGGTATTTTTAGGTTAGGCTAAGCTTGGTTAGGAGGAAAGCCACAGTGGTCGGTGGGTGCTGCCAGCAACCCCTTACACATGTTCTACCACCCTCGCGTAGGAATTCCCGCGAATTGGTCTTTTATTTATTCGCAATCTTGAACAATCTTGCCTTGTTCGCGATCAGGATACAGCCATATATCATACGCGTAAAAAGGTCTGCTCAAAGGCTGTGATGCTCATGAACTGTAGAGATTACTATGTCTAAAAAAATTAATCTAAACATATCCACTGAAGTGATATTTTATTTATTCATGCCACAAATTAATTTTGTTATAAAAATTATAAAAACACTGGCCTTAACTCGCGTTCCCTACAACCTCGCTTTAAAGCTTAAACTATTCGGTGGTCCTGACAAAAGGCTGTATCCGCTCCTTTTTTTAATCCACTTATTAAAGTAGAGTTAGGTATACGCTATAATGAGTTGCGTTTATGTACGCTCTTTTAAAAACATCTAAAACTACTTAACGATATTAAAAACTTAATAAGGGCAGAAAAGAAGTCCAACAACATTTTCGCGAGGAAAAATTCCCAACGTATTTCAGTAATTTTTTGTTATTCCTCCGTAATGAGGATGACCTTTCTCGCATATTCCTTACCGCTTTTCTAAGGGGTGAATAAATCTTTACCCGCCTCGGTGGCGTAGTTGGCTAACGCGCTAGTCGTGTTGAGCTCGACTGCTAAGGACGGGGAGATTGAGGTTCGAATCTCGGTTGCGTGAACTGGGGGTGGTTTTTCCTAAATGGTTTTCCACTCTTCCTCCACGCAAATGAGGGTTCACTACCTCTAATTCAACCTTCCCAATTCCTAATCCATTAGCGTAATTAGTACTTAAAGCGTATAACCCGAACGGATAGTAAGACGCGGTGCTAAATTATAATAAATCTTTGAAGGGAACGAGTCTGTCGTATAAGAGTTCCCCCCCCCCCCCTCCCCCGTTTGTGAAAAATATAGACC
>CABEEJ010000679.1:73441-83639 GCA_901482245.1 Timema douglasi
CGTCTTACTACCCGTTCGGGTTATACGCACTTACGCTAATGTGTAATGTTAGGGTGATTGTGAGATGAAATGGAGGACCTACAGTTTAACGTGGAATCCGAACCACGGTGGTGGCCTGGCATTCCTCACATTCACAAGTTGTCTTGTCAGAGGTGAAGGAAGGGTTTGGTAATCAGATAAATCTGTGCTGGGACCGAGGATTGAACCCCGGCCGCCAGCACAGAAGTCTGACACCTTACCCCTAGACCACCAGGTCACCCCGGTTATACAATAGGTATTTTTGCCAAAGGGTAATTTGTTTCTACGGCCACCATGGACTGGTTAGTTAGAATTAAGCTAGGTTAAGACGTGTACTGGCTCAATATAATCATCATCATCACAATATCTTATCGGGTAGAAGTAACTGCACATACATGGCGCCCCAACTTCAGATGACCGTTACATATCCGCCATTGCCAGTAGAAAGCCAGAAAGGAGGTCTAGCCGACAAACATTGTGGGCCATTCTCATATAAAAAGAAAAAAAAAACGCCTTTATAGATCAAAGTATTTTCCTTTCTTATTTTAAATTTGAAAGGTGCTGTCTAAATGTTTACATTATCAACACGTCTCCAAATATAAACAGTTTTACAATCAGCAACTTTTTATATAATTAGTGCAAGTGTTCTATCTTCAATTTCCTGACGAATCTTGTTGAAGTTATTTGCTTTTCTTCGATATGACTATCCCTCACGTCCAGATAGGTTATAAATTCAGTCTTTTCTTCTCTTTTTACTTTTTCGTATAAACAGAAATTATTGTAATCGCGAACATTTTCGACCTTGAGATTATGATGGATCTTAGAGTTTTATGTTCCTTCGAAATAAAAAAGTGTGTATTACAAATCTCTCTGTCCCCATGTCTATCTGGCTGTGTCTATATCCCTCTGTCTGTTTGTTTGTCTGTACTTTAGATCACTATCTAAATGGTTTGATATATTTCATCCAAACTTGAAATTACTGTAAATGGTATATGTTAATACCTCAAGGCCAAATCGTGATTTTTATTCTGAGCTTCATATTAAGGTCAACTTAGCTTACTGATGACTGATCTATGAAAATTTGGGATTTTCCTAAAATGGCCTTAACAATTTTATTTAAAATTGATATAGGCCTATACGGAGAATATTTTACATGATAAATAACACCGTATAGCCCGCTTCGGTGGCCGCGTGGTCTAACGCACTACTCTCGCAGTAGACTAGACTGCCGATGATGTGGAGATCGAGGTTCGAATCTTGGTCTGGTGTACTGAGGGTGGTTTTTCCAAAATAGTTTTCCATTCTCCTTATACGCAAATGGGGGTACAGTTCCTATAAATATAATCCTTCTAAACCCTAAAACAATTAACGTAATTAGTACATAAGCGTATATACCGAACGGGTGGAAAGACGCGGTGAAAAAAAACCCACTGAATAGGCCTACTTGTTTTTCTGATTTATATTGATTTAGTTAGTAGCGTATTAATAACTTAGTTTTGAGAATTTTAATTTTTATGTTGGGAACCAAGATACATCTGCATGGTCCAAGAATATAGTAGAGTTAGGGTAGTTTACCCATAGACAGTAACCATGTATCAAGTATCATATTTTGTAAATAAATGTATATTTTATATTCCATGTTTATAAATTAATTAGTTTTGAATATTAAACATCTCTCGTATTATTTAAATGTATGTATGTGCTCCTATCCTCTATGAACTGGCGACTCGTCATAACTATAACCATTTTGATTTTGTTCAAAATGTATATCTGAAGGAGTATTTTATATTATTGTCAAGGTAATAAGTTTGTTTTTCTTAGAAAACTTATTAAGGTGTAGTTTATATTTGTAAATAATATTCACAAACTATAATATACTGTATGAAAAAACCTTTACGATTGTGTACACCATTTATTAATGACATTTTCAAATCTTAAGAATTGAATCTTTAGCAGAAAGAGCAAATTTAGTTGATTTCCCCACCTTCTTTCCAGACTTTATGGACACATATCTCTTTCTTGGTTTCCCTCAGAGGTCTTTGTTTTAGCCATTTACTTACTTACTTTACTTCATTAGTAACTATGCCGCACTTGTACGCTACCTATCCCTATCTTGACCTATCTCTCTCTATCCAATCCACCCCATTGCACCCTATCCCTATATTAAGCTAGTTTTATCCAGTACACCTCATTACACCAGGTCCATTCTAAAATTAATTATCCTCCCATCTGCGTCTAGGTCTTCCCAATGGTCTCTTCCTATTAGGTTTACCAATCAATACCCTGAACAAGGTTCTAGATTCTTCCATTCTCACTGGATGTCCTGCCCACCGAGACTTTATTATCTTAACAATAACTTGTGACGAGTACAGGGTATGTAACTCATCATCATGTAACTAGCAATAGAGGTACACCTTATAATTTAGTTACGTTTGTGGCTGGGAGGCTCAGATTCTTCGACCACAAGTTAGACTTGGGTTTGATTCCGGATGATGCTGATGAATATATTTACCATTTATACCATTCCGACATCTTAGCTAAGTCGATAGCAAGTCTGCCTTCTGATCTAAGTGTCCCGTACTTGATTCCCGGCCTGATTGAAATATCTCTTCTTGGGGAAATGTGAGTTTCCCTCTTCACAGTGATGGATTAACGGCTGGGGTCTGGGTTTCGTGTCTGTTCCAGTTTTAAATTAGTTTATAAGTTATGTGTTGATACAATAAACCGGTTCAGAAAGTGCACGTTAAATACCTCGAATAAAAAAAACTATTTAAATACGAGTTCGTCCTTCATTCCATTTAGTAAATATCTAACCGCTAGTATTGAGTTTATAATATTAGGTTTTATGTTAGGTTAAGCCAATTTGTTAGTCGTGTGAAGATATGGAGACAGTTTCATAATCATACTTAGTAAGCCTCAAGTGTGGCGCTATACTAAATACAGGACACCTACCTAGGTCAGAATGGAATGCTCCAATTACATATGCGAACCTGGCCCATTCCATTCTAGTTCAGGTAGTTGTCTTATTTAATATAGTGCCACACTTGAGGATTACTAAAACTGACTATGTAACAGGTCCTTAGTTTGTGTATTTAGAAAGTGCAAGTTAGATAGCACAGCCAAACAAGAGATACAATTTTTGGCTTACAGCGACAGCTAAAATTGAGGAAGAAACTGAAATATAGATCGCTTAGAATCGCATATATTGAACTCCAAATCAAACACCCTATTGCAAACACATTATTTTGAGATAAAATATTACTCCACACAGATAAGAAACTGATTTTTTTTTACAGCTATTTGATCATAGTTTGATTCATAGCTCTTTATAGCTACTTTCTTAAAATAATTCCGCCAGCTACTTTCTTAAAGTAGTTCGAAAAATTGCTGTTGAGATAGAAAAAAAAAGGTCGATTTTTGAAATTGTGGCTTGCCCTCTGAATATTTTTTGAAATTGGAAAGATTTAACACAGGGGTGACCTGTTGGTCTAGGAGTAAGGTGTCAGACTTCTGTGCTGGGGGTCCGGGGTTCAATCCCCGGTCCCTACACAGATTTATCTGATTACCAAACCCTTCCTTCTTCACCTATGACAAGACGTGTATTAATCACGACTTGTGAATGGGGGGAATGCCAGGCCTCCACCGTGGTTCGGATTCCACATTAAAATGTAGGTCCTCCATTTCATCTCACAATCACCCTACCATTACACATTAGCGTAAGCGGGTATAAGCCGAATGGGTAGTAAGACGCGGTGCTAATAATAATAATAATAATAATAATAATAATAATAATAATAATAATTTAACACAGCCTCGGTGTATAGTATAAGCTTTCATATGTTTTAAAAAATATAATGAAATTTGGTTTGGTAAAACTCTTAGGAATTGTTGTTGAAAGTAATCGCTTCACTTTTTAAATATTTATAAATTACTTTGTGTTGGTTGACTTGTCTATGAAACGTGGCCCAGAAAAAAATATTTCTTGCAAATATATAAATAAAACGCCAGTGACGGTCCACATGTATCATAACTCTAATTTTTGACTCGTACTTCCATTCGTGTTCTATCTTGGCATGTTTATGTATAAAAAAATAATAGGAGCAAATACATATAAAATAGTAAACGTTTACATCTCACAGAAATCTACTCTAGCTTTTTTGTGATTCTAGATAATATTTATGTTAAATTTGTTAAATCTTGGCACACTTCTAAATGTAAAAATAGCAAATACATCATTGAAAAAATCTAATAAATGCTCAGATGTAATAAAATTGTCGACCTATGTTGTCTTGGGGTAAAGTTCTTACCTCAGGATCCGATGTGTATGGGTTCGAACCCAGTCAGAGTTGACGGATTTTCTTTGAGCGATAAAACTCCGTAGCACAACTTCCTTCGTAGAGTAAGTAAATCCATCGGTCCCATGTCGATTGTGGCTTGTAAACGAACACTGGAAAGTATGTGAAAATACCTTTACTGGTAAAATTGATAGGTACTTTCGCTCACGCTCGTAGAAATTCAGCGTGGATGGCAACAGGGAATCACAACACTTCCTGAACTCCCCTAATACATTATATTTCTACCAGATGGTGCAAGCAACACTAACCAGCCGAAGGGTCTGAGCGCGTGCCCAGCTCCGGATGGATACAAATCAAACCAGTCATAGGATTGTTGTTTTAAGGTGGGGATGGAAAGGGACGCGAGAAAAAAACAGTGTTTTGCAATTTTTATAGCAAAACTTTTTTTTGTTGCTTAAATAAATCAAATATTACTCCAGTAGAAACATAGAGTTTAATTTTCTTCACACGGTGATATCAACAGATGTTGAATACCTGTCATGAGCATGGCGGCTTTAGATGAGATACTTTTTAATGAACAGAAAAAGTTGTCATTAAATTCCAGGACACCCTTGACGGATATTCAACAACTGTTGATATCACCACGTGAAGAAAATTAAACTAAACGTTGCCACTGGAGAACTATTTTATTTATTTTGGACAAAGAAACGTTTTGTTATAAGAACTACAAAATCACTGGCCTTTTCTCGCGTCCCCTTCCACCTCACCCTAAGAAGAACATGTTACGGATTTCTATTTTAAGAGAATGATTGAATTATTATCTTGATCAGTATTTGCGTGTTTTGGTGGCCGCATACTCTAAGGCGTCACTCTAGCAATAGACTAGACTGCCGAAGATGGGGAGAACGTGCTTCGATCCCAGTCGGGTGCACTGAGGGTGGTTTTCCACTTTCTTTCCATACAAATGTGGGTACACTTCCTCTAAATTCGACCTTCCTAATCCTTAAAACATTAGTGTAATTAGTAAGCCTATAACCCGAGCGGGTAACAAGTCGTGGTGCTAAAAAAAATCCGTGTTTCATCGTCCTCTAAGAACAACGTACTGTATTATTTTATTGGCTCCACGTCTTATCATTCATCCGGGATGTACGAATTTAACCATACAAACGGGGTGGATACGAGAAATGTACTATGTTTAAAATAAATATGACCGAATTTTCGTGAAGGGAAAGTGGGAAACCATTTCGGAAATTTAAATACCCTCTTTACCATCCACCCGGGATTAAAATCTCGACCTCCCCTTCACCAAAAATATATACAATTTGGCCATAACATATAGACACAGAGTCAAAGGAATATTAAATTATATATATATATATCACAAATTAAAGATGGGCAGCATTAATAACATCTTTTCGTTCTTGCGGATGTAGTATATATCCTTATGTTTTTATGTGATTAAAACACGTATAACTCCATGGCGACGGAGTGACCGCCACATGTTGGTGAAGATACAGTAACCCCATGGCTTCTTTGGTGCTGACTGACAGCTCACAGCTCACAGCTGACGGCTTTTAAAAGTTACCAGACCAAATTATGTATCCCTATGCCGAACAAAATAACCTGAAAAAACATGTGTTTAGCAGCTGTCACTTTTGACAGTCAAATTTAGGTATATACCTAAATGTTGACTGTCAGAAGTCAGCTGTGAGCTGTCAGACAGCACCAAAGAAGCCATGAGGCTACTGTAGTAAGCCCTACTAACATTTGCGGGTAGAGGATGTCATATGGTCATTACAACGAACCCTCCAGCCGTTAATCTCCGTTTTATAGACCGGAGCTGCTACTATTTTTCTTTCAAATAGCTCCTTCCTCTTTTGTCCTCACGAGACTGAATTGACATCGTTCCAGAAAAATATGGAAGCACCAGGAATATAATCCTGAACCTCTTGATTTGCAGCCAGATCCTTTAGACCACAGAGGCGCTCAAAAACACGTAAAAGCACGTATGTTTGTGTATTTGCTTATGTGTTCGGATTTTATGGTTTTCCTGTAGACGAGCCTGACATCTTGTCCGTATGTCCACCGGCCCGGGTAAAAATACATTAAGTAGGGGTTAATGTCTATTGACTTTTTATTTTTACAACAGCTCATGTTTTAACTATTTTTAAATGTGAATATGAAATTGAACTTTTATATATTTTCTAACTACAAAGATAATCCATTCATGTATTTAAAATGACGCTATTTTACGTGACAGATTTCTATCGCAAACAGAGACATCTAATTTAAATCTTCATAAAGACAACCAGATGCTTCTTTGGACTCGCGGTATTTCTCTTTAATAATTTTAAGGGGGGTGTTGTAAATCTACATTAGTGAGTTTTCAGTACTCAAGATGAAACGGTAGCGATTCGCAGAAATCTTTTAATACCTTCTTTCAAGTGAAATTATTCCTGAGTGCTAAATCTCAAGTCATCAAAAAAACATTCAATTCTGTGTTCACGAGTATTTCAGTAAACTTCTACATTAAATGCTTCATTCTTGGCAGCAAGACAAAACCGTGACGTGCCAGATGAACTTACGATACAATTTTCATATTAAGAACCTTATTTGTCGGCTAGAAAAGTTACTAGATCTACATTTCATATACTCCCACGTCTTGTGATCTGGAGCTGTTATTTTTGATAGATATTATCAATACATATAAAATAACAGTAATAATTTATATACCCTCCTCGGTGGCCAACGCGCTAGTTTCATGTTGAGCTAGACTGCTGAGGACGGGGAGATCGAGGCTCGAATCTCGATCGGATGAACTGGGGGTGGTTTTTCCTAAATGGTTTTCCAATCTTCCTCCACGGAAATGGCTGTTAACTTCCTCTATATTCAACATTCCCATTTCCTAACACATTAGTGTAATTAGAACTTAGGCTTATAACACGAACGGGTAGTAAGACGTGGTGCTAAATAAAAAATATAATAATAATAATTTATAGTAAAATATTAATAATGTTGACAGCAAAACAAAACCTATTTGGATTTTTCTAAAAAGTTTCTTCCTACCACACCACGATCACGCCATGTTTTATTTTCACATTCTTACATAGAAAGAAATTTAATAGGAACAATTTTTGACCTCGTGATTATGGTTGATCTTGACTTTTTATCTACCTTCTTACTAAAAAAAAGTGGGCTTTTACCATTCTGTCTGTTCTTTGTTGTTAGCGAGGACTTTATCCAAATCGATACAATATATTTCTTCCAAACTTAATATTTAGATGTTATATGGTCATATCTCGAGGCAATATAGTAATTTTAATTATATATATATATATATATATAATTAAAATTACATAAATAAATTATATAAAATTAGGATAGTCAGCCGAGTACATATTTTTGAAAATCTAAACTGTTCCGAGGATGGTTTTTAGCTATTTCGTTCAAAATTAGTATCCGGGGAGTGTTTTAACGTGACAAAAACTTCACTGGTTTCCAACCATTTGAAGGATTTGCCCTCAATTTTTGTGTTTGATACCATCGCGACCCCTTGATAGCCTACATGGGTTCATATCCTAGTTTTTAAATTATTATTTATTTAGGGTATTTAACGTGCACTTTCTGAACCGACTGAATATATCACCACACGAGAATTTCTATGAGCCAGAGCAAAAAGGCCTACCAATTTTAGCGGTAAATGTATTTTCACATACTTTCCAGAGTTCTCTTTAACATTACACAATCGACATGGGACTGATGACTTTGCTTCTCCTCCGATATAAGTTGTGCTACGGATTTTTATCGCTCAAGAAAAAAACCGTCTATCCCGGATGGGTTTGAACCCTTGAGCATCGTGTCTTAAGTTTAAACTATTAGTTTCACTGAATGCTACTACCCACACAGACTATCTTCATTTAACTTTAGTTGCGGGCGGTAGGTAGATTTGAGAGGAAATTCACCTTTATTAGCGTGGAGGAAGAATTCTTTTAGGAAAAATAACCCCCCGGGTAGAATGTGAATTTTGATCTCATCACTGACAAACCAAACGAGCGTGGAGTTAAGCCCGCGTGCTTGGTTTAATTAAATATAATAATTGGTTCATATAATGATTATACGAATGCAACTAATAAGTCTCAAAAGAGAATTAACTAGCTCATTGGGTATTTTGTAAATTATGCTTGCAATGCCTCTCGCCTAGACATGCGACTAATATAGTAAACTCTTTTCTTTCACCGCGTATTACTCCCCGTTCACGCTATCTGCGTACATGATAACTACCCTAATGGAGTAGGAATGAGGAAGAAAACATTTTAGAGATAATCTACCCGCATTTGTGTGGAAGAAGAGTGGGAAACCATTTAGGAAAAACACTCTGAGTAGATCCTACTGGGATTAGAACCCCGATCTCCCGGTAATCAGCAGGCAAGTCTTAGATAAGAATGACGCCTTAGACTATTCGGCCACTGAAGTGGATTTCACGGTTTACTAAATCAATGTTTTTTTATAGGTATTGATAATACCTATCTATAAAAAGTGGCAGCAGCATTTAGCCATGAATTAATGTATGACCCGCTTTTGTGGTCTCATGGTCAAAGGCATAACTCTCTAAATAGACTAGATTGTCGATGACGAGGAGAATCAGGAAATCAATGTTCGGATCCTGGTTGGGTTTATTGAGAGTGGTTTTTTCAAAATGGTTTTCCACTACCCGCATGCAAATGCGGGTAAATTTCCTCTAAATTCAATCTTTCTCATTCTTTCTCATTTGCATAATTAGTACATAGAAGTATAACCAGAATGGGTAGTAAGATTCGGTACTAAAACAAATTGACGTATGAATAGATTAATGTGGATCAAATTACTTTGATGGATAATTCCTAAGAAACCCGCCTCGGTGGCGTAGTTAGTTAACGTGCAAGTTTCGTGTTGAGCTAAACTGCCAAGGTCGGGGAGATCGAGGTTCGAATCTCGCTTGGATGAACTGGGGGTGGTTTTTCCTAAATGGTTTTCTACTCTTCCTCCACGCAAATGTGGGTTCACTTTTTCTATATTCAACCTTACCAACTTCTAACCCACTAGAGTAATTAGTACTTAAGCGTATAAACCGAATGGGTAGTAAGACGCGTTGTTAAGTATTATTATTCTACCTCTGACAATCGGAATGTAGTTGAGCACGATATTTTTAGTTCAAACAGCTGACGCCGCCGGTCTATATTTAATTGAAATATTGTATATATCTCCGCATGCTCTCTCTTTGAACATTTTTTGGAATGGTGTGACTGCTCTGCTTTTGTTTGTTGAAATCAAGGTTGACATGTCCGACAGTGTTGACATTAAATTGCACGTTCTGTCTCTATTGACATAACGGGGTTCGTATGTGCTTTCGTGCCTCATATGCAGCGCGAGAAAGACATATTGGAAGAGAAGGGTGAGGGGAAAGTATGGTGACACTGCGACCGCGAACTACAGACAAAAAATGTAAACATTGAAGGCAACGGTAAACGTAAAATAAAATAAAAGAAGAAACTTTTGAAGCTATCTGACCTATTTTAAATGTTTTTCAATGGACATATTGTATGCTATTTAGCCTCCTTAAATCCCTCGCCCTTAAACTCCAATCCCTTAGTCCCCTTCCGTCTTAGTACCCGTTCAGGCTATATGCTTACATTACTAGTAGTACGCTAATGGACTAGAGACTATGAAGGTGGAAGTTAGAGGAAATGGACCCGCATTTGCGTGTTAGGAAAATCCCTTAGGGGGAAAAAAAACCTTTCACCGTCCGGGATTCGAACCCCGATATCCCCGTAATGGGTCTAACACGAGAATGACAAGCTAAGCCGTGCGACCAATAATAATATTGTCGTAGTCATATGTTGTACAAC
>CABEEJ010000679.1:83722-122638 GCA_901482245.1 Timema douglasi
CGCGCCCTTTTTGTTGTTGTTGGAATAACCATATATGACGGCTAGAAAAGCCAATAGATATATTTTCACGGCATACGTCAAGTCATTTGATGTACAGATGTCACTTTTGTTAGATAATATAAATACCTAAAGATCAAAACTAATAATAAAGAAAAATGTTATCAGTGTTGACTGAATAAATACATTTTTGTATTTACTATTATTATTAGCACCGCGTCTTACTACCCTTTCGGGTTATACGCATTTATAATTACTATATTAGAGTAACCCACCTCGATGGTGTAGTTGGCTAACGCGCTAGTCGCGTTGAGCTCAACTGCTGAGGATGGGGAGATCGAGGTTCGAATCTCGGTCGGGTGAACTGGGGGTGATTTTTCCTAAATGGTTTTCCAATCTCCCTCCACGCAAATACGGGTTCACTTCCTCTAATTCAACCTTTCCAATTTCTAATCTATTAGCGTAATTAGTACTTAAAGCGTATAACCCGAACGGGTTAGTAAGATGTGGTGCTAAATAATAAATAATATATTAGGGTAGCGACAACGAAAGAAGCATTTTAGAGGTACTCATTGGCGTAGAATGATGGTGAGACCCCGCTTAAGAAAAATCACCTTCACTAGACCCGACCGGTATTGGAACCCCGATCCCAACAAGCCAGTCTAACAAGAGAGTGTGACACCTTAGACTATTCAGCCACTGAATTAAGTAGAAGGCTCTTGTTTTGAAAATTGAACTGTATCTTTATTTTTATTTTTTTTCAATTTTTCTGTCGTTACAGCGCATGTGACCGTGAGACTTGTGTTGGGGCCCTGGGGTTTTCGAACAGGACATTTTTTTTTCTCTCCGACCACTGACAACATTACAGTGAGGTTTGCGGTTGCCATAAACATTATAGTGTGTATAATGTAATCTAACCTAGCCTAGTCTACTAAACCTAGCCACCTCCATGTAGAATATAAAGGACGGGACTCGGTATGGACACAAAAGCCACAATCAAATATTTATCCTCCGCAAGTCCCAAAGGCCGCAAATCCCACGCCACAGCGGCATAACTGACTAAAGGATAAATATTTGCTTTGCGTCGTTTCAGTCTCTTCCTTACTTTTTTATTTTTCATCTCCGCGTCTTACTACCCGTTCGAGCTATAAGCTTATGTACTAATCACGCTAATGGTTTTAGGAAGGTTATATTTAAAGGAAATGTACCCGCATTTGTACGGAGGGGAAGAGGAAAACAATTTCAGAAAAAAATCCTGAACGCTCCAACTGTTGCTGTTCATGTTTAATATCTTCCTCACACCCGCTGTAATATGTTGACGTATCAAAGTTTGTCCATTTTAGTCGGAAAACTTGTTTAGTGTGTAATTATTATTATTAGCACCGCGTCTTACTACCCGTTCGGGTTATACGCACTTACGCTAATGTGTAATGGTAGGGTGATTGTGAGATGAAATGGAGGACCTACAGTTTAACGCGGAATCCGAACCACGGTGGAGGCCTGGCATTCCCCACATTCACAAGATGTCTTGTCAGAGGTGAAGGAAGGGTTTGGTAATCAGATAAATCTGTGCCCGGACCGAGGATTGAACCCCGGCCGCCAGCACAGAAGTTTTAGTGTGTAATTAACATACACCTTAGCTCAGTCGGTAGTGTGTCTGTATACTGAGCTAAGGGTCACCGGTCTAATTCCCGGTATGGCCAAAACATTTATCATTGGTAAAATGTGGGTTTCCCCCTTTCACAATAATCAATTAACGGTTGGGGGTTGGATGTTGTGTCTGTTATAGATTTAAGTTGGTTTATAAGTCGTTTGTTGATATAATCCGTTGGTTCATGGAGTGTACGTTAAATACCTCAAATAAATGAAAGTGAACATGTGACTAAACATGTTTATATGACTTCTTATTTAATTCACAATTAAATACCTGTTTTTTGCACAACTTGACAAGAGCTATCCGATTACGGTGCGGCCGGCCAATAGACTCGTGGATTCAATAAGTGGCCTTTGGGAACTTTTTAAGTTGGAAACCTCAGTTCTAAGGCGTCACGCTTTAAATAAATTCGACTGCCGATGACGGGTAAAGTGGGGTTTGAATCCCGGTCGAGTGTATTGAAGTTGTTATTTCCTAAATATTTTTCCACTCTTCCTCCACGCAAATCCTATAAATATAGAATTATTAATGCATAAAACCATTAGCTTAATTAGTACATAAACGTGTAATACGAACTGGTAGTAAGACGCGGCGCTAAAAACTAGTACTGTTCACATCAATAAAGGAGGAGGGAGTTATAAGTTGTTACTACCACCTCTTCTGATTACCTGTCCTGTATTAATCACGCTAAAGAGGTTTGGGTTGATTAAAGTAGAATTTAGAAGAAATGCACGTGAATCTGAGTGCAGTAAGAGTGGAGAAACATTAAAGAAAAAAAAGTCATCTTCATTACACCCGGCTGGGATTTGAGCCCTGACCGCGCCGACAATCTAAGAGTGGAAGATCCAGACAATTAGTTCGCGTGTCCACCGTTGGCGCTCGCATATAACCCTAGATAGTTGGGACCTTTTTGCTTTGATCATCCGACAACCATTCAATCGATAACCAATCTAGGGAACATACACAGCGGCACGCAAATATATATATTTTTTAAGTACGGCAATTTTTAGCGATTGAATCGCACTTTAATCAAGCTATCTTTTACCCGTTCGGCCGATTAATATCAAGGAAAAAGAAATATTATTTATGGAGTTCTAAGGTACCTAACGAATATATTATTCTTTACAGAATTAAATAAATTCCATAAAGCGAGAGACCCGTCTCTGTGTTCGAATGGTTTAAGGCATCTATCTCACTACAGACTGGATGGCTGATGGCGGGGAGATTGGGATCCGAATCCTGATTGCCTGTACTAAGGCTGTTTTTCCCTAAATGGTTTTCCACTCTCCCTCCATACAAATGCTGTTACACTTAAGCTTAATTCAACTTTCCTCATTTCTTAACGCACTAGCATAATCAGCACGTAGTATGCGTACAACCCGAAAGGGTATTAAGACGCGGTAAAAAGAAAAAAGAAAAGAAGAGCAATAGCCATTTAAATTATTTTCCAGATAATTAAATTGATTTTTTTTCCCTTGTGCACCGCGCCTTACTGCCCGTTTGGGCTATCCGTACATAAACACTAATGAGTTAAAGATGAATATGGGAGAATTAAGATTAAGTGTGCCCGCAATTTAAGAAGGGGGAGGGGGAAATCAACAAATTACACCTGGCTGATATCTGATCCCCGACCTCCCCATCACCGACAAATTAATTTAGATAAGACTGACGCCCTGTCCACGTGCTCACTGGTGCCATTTGAATAAATCATGATTTTGATAAAAGATCGCAACTGTTTCCTAGATTAACACAAAACGGAACATACATGTTCACTCCCCTACACCCAATATTGCCTTTGAGCGACTTGTTTGAAGCTACCCACTTCGGTGGCCGCATGGTATGAGGTGCTCTTCTTGTAATAGACTAGACTGCTGATAACGTGGAAATTGAGGCTAGAATCTAGATCGGGTTAGGCCTACTGAAGGTGGTTTATCCAAAATGGTTTTTACGCAAAATGCGGATACACTTCTTATAAATATAATCTTCATAATTCTTGAAATCATTAGCGTAATTAGTACATAAGCGCCCGAGGGGGTAAGACGTGGTGCTGAAAGAAAACCAACTATTTAACTGACATAGTCAACGCTATCAGATCATACAACGCAAGGCCTATTGTAATAAGGTATAAGTCTTGGCGTGACGTGTCCTTAAAAATCGAATAACAATATTAATAAACGATGCGTATCACTTTAATTAATAATCAACTATAACGACTTTATGTTGCAGGCGGAGTGTTGCCAGACACGCATTTGATCTTTGGAGACCTCACTGAGAAGTTACTTTACAAAGGTAAGCATATTCAGCTTTTTTTTTTACTTGACCAGTTTCTTACTACAGTATGTTCACCATAGCTTTTTACCTATAAGAAGGTCGAAAAATCATATGTTTAGGTTTTGGGTTGACAACATTTGTTGTAGGTGACCTGGCGGTCTAAGGGTAAGGTGTCAGACTTCTATGCTGGCGGCCGGGGTTCAATCTTCGGTCCCGGCAAAGATTTATCTGATTACCAAACCCTTCCTTCACCTCTGACAAGGCATCTTGTGAATTTGGGGAATGCCAGGCCTCCACCGTGGTTCGGATTCCACGTTAAACTGTAGGTCCTTCATTTCATCTCACAATCACCCTACCATTTCACATTAGCGTAAGTGCGTATAACCCGAACGGGTAGTAAGACGCGGTGCAAATAATATTAATAATAGACAACATTTGTAAAAGATCATCGTATTGTTATAGATGATACATTTTTTAATTACATGTTTTATTTTAGTTTTTAAATTAACGTAAACTTAAGTTTTCTCGCACTATTTTATTACTTTAATTTTAAATGTTAGACATAATTAAAAGTAGGCCTACTTATTCTTCGTTTTGAATAATTCAATAATGTGTAATATTGTGCATGTATTATAATTTTTAATAGAGGCATCGTATTTAACTTGGAAAAGAGGACATACTTTTCATTGTGTTTATGGGCCTATATAATAAATTATTTTATGATTATTTTATCGTATTTCGAAATATATAACTGAATAATTATTTTTATATACTGTATGGGTGCACCTTTGTAAATAACTTGTTTGCATCATAATCAATCACGTGGTTTAAATTCGTTGGTCGCCATTTTTACTTTTTATGAAAGTGCTGTGAATAATAATTTGTTTAAGTGGAATAAAACAATTAATTATCTTTGTGCCTGACCTCAAATAAATATAAGTGATATTGGCCTAAATTACTGTGGTTAACTATCACGTACATACGTTACCATATGTTTTAATTACAGCTATTCAAAGTGACAGATGTCAGCTCTTGGCGTAGGGATACATTAGGGAAGTAGCTTTTTGAGCTGTCATCCATCTAAACTCGAGTGGTGAATGTACTTACTCGTCAACCCGCTTCGTTATCATAGGTGGATTTACGGGAATTCCAAGGGGTGCCCGTCACCCCCAAGGATTTTCGGGAAAAAATAAATAATAACATAATAAAAAAACATAAAAATACTTAAGTTGGTGTTTAATTTACTGTAGTTGTCCTAATTCTTTATTAGGCCTAACTAAATGTTCTTAAATCCAAACTTATTTAAAGAGTGCCCCGTAAACCTATTTAAATTAGCCCAAATTAGGTCCTAAAGAATGACTTTTTCTTTTTTTTCTTAATAAAATCAAAATATTGCACTTTCTTACTAAGATTTAAATTTCACCCCTGCTTCCCTTCCCACAAATCAACCGGCACCCCCTAATAAGACTCCCTAAATCCACCTGTGTAGAAAAAAATAATCGCTGTTTGAATTGATCTAATTCGTCGTTTTCTCAATAGACTAGACTGACGATGATGGGGAGATCAAGGTTTGAATCCCTGTTACCGAGAGTAGTTTTTTTTTAGTAATGGTTTCCACCTCTCTCCACAATAATTCAGGTACAGTCACTCTAAATTCAACCTTATTCATCCCTAACGCATTAGTCTAATTATTACATAAACGTAAAACCAGAACGGGTAGTAAGACGCGGCGCTAAATACAAAAAATTATTCGTCCGGGCTATCATACTTACACATCGAGGCAGTGGCAAATAAAACATTTCAGAGGAAAAAAACTCTCAATACACTCGTCCGGGATTCGAACCCGAACTCCCCCCCGGTCACCGACGAACCACAAGAGACGAGATTGACGCTTTTTGTCCGCCTTCCCACCAGTGAGGGACCCTAAATTTGCTGTTTCAAGTCGATGCGACGCTTCCGACAGCTCTTGAGTTTTATCCTCCTGAAACTATTTCTGTCAGAACAGAAAGGTACACCTTGTTTATTTTTACGAGTATTGAAACAACTTTAAACTTTGTGTGTACGCAGCTGTTTGAGCGAAATGCCCGTTTATTTTCTCCCTGGGTTCTCAGTTGTAGAGGAATGGTTTTAAGAGTTAGTTCACACTGTGGCGTGCAGAA
Source organism: Timema douglasi (assembly GCA_901482245.1). Taxonomy (NCBI): domain Eukaryota; kingdom Metazoa; phylum Arthropoda; class Insecta; order Phasmatodea; family Timematidae; genus Timema; species Timema douglasi. The sequence continues at coordinate 89,804 of CABEEJ010000679.1, forward strand.
AAACAAGCGTCTTTAGATGTCAGTTCAGTGGCAACTCGAAACATAAACACTCGGCTGTTTAAACTTGTAATTTTATTATTATTATTATTATTATTATTATTATTATTATTATTATTATTACCCGCTTTAGTGGGCGAAAGGTCTAAGTTGTCACTCTCGTTTTAAACTTACCTGCTCTTGACGGGGAGATCGGGGTTCGTATTACTGTCGGTTCTACTGAGCGTGGTAATAAAATATACACGGATGTCCCAAATAAAACCGGCCCCAAACGTACATTATTTCAAAGTATGTGTTCAAAATGTGTTTCACTAGCCGCCATATATAGTTTTGATAAATAAACGTTTATTAGTTGGAAAGTGGGACTATGCTTAGCGGCAGGTGGCGCACATTTTCAACACAAACTTTTGATATATTGTACGTTTGGGACCGGTTTTATTTTGGACATCCCGTATATATATTATTACTACCCGCTTCGGTGGGTGAATGGTTTAAGGCAGGCTTGAATAAATGTTTTGGAATTGAAAATTTAAATAGAAGAATGGGGCTCAAATAACGATTTTTCGGCAGACGCAATTGATTATAATATATATTCATATATAATTTACACATATATTTATAATACACATATATATTTTCACATATACATATCTATCTACCTTTGTAGTCTGGCTACATTATTATTAACACCGCGTCTTACTACCCGTTTGGGTTATACGCTTACGCTAATGTGCAATGGTAGGCTGATTGTGAGATGAAATGGAGGCCCTACAGTTTAACGTGGGATCCGAACCACGGTGGAGGCCTAGCATTCCCTCATTCACAAGTTGTGATTAATACACATCTTGTCAGAGGTGAAGAAAGGGTTTGGTAATCAGATAAATATGTGCCGGGTCCGAGGATTGAACCCCGGTCCCCCAGCACAAAAGTCAGGTGTAAATTTATTAGTTGATATTCTTAAAATTGTTCATTAAAGTCTATCAGCATGTTGAATAGTATTGTATATTCTTCCATAAGATTTTTTTAACTTTGGTTTTTTTAACACTTTTTTTTTGTAGGCAGGTGTTACAGTTTACGGGCCGCATAAAAATACGTTATGGACCGTAATTTTTCCAGGGCTCTTCTAAGACGTCCTTCTCGCAATAGATTGGACTGCCGGTGACAGAGAGATCGGGCTTTGAATCCCGGTCGGGTGTACCGAAGGTGGATTTTTATAAATGGTTCTCACTTTTCCTCCTCGAAAATGAGGGTACAGTTCCTCTAAATCAAACCTTCCTCACCTCTTTTATGATTACTTTGCCTTGCACCCTCCGGATTAAACGCTTTTAATTTCACTGATCAGTTCGGGGTTAGGAAGATAATTTAGACACACTGACAACTCGATAAATCACACCTAATGCTATATAAAAAAAACTACCATCCGTTCGTAATATCTGATTAGTAATACATCTCACACACAATTACCTGATAATTGGTGCCCCCCAGCCCCAATCGGGACAGAACCGCTGCTTCCAAGAGAATTGTGACAGACCTCTTTGAGGTCATTCGACGATAAAAGTATTGCAAAATTTTAACAAGTATAGAGCTACAAATTGTGATTAAATGATTTCAAATCATAACAGCTCACGAGTTATAAGGGGTCAAACTTGCTAATGATTTTTGCGTACCATTGTTAAGGTAAAGTAATTAATGTACGCAGCTAAAATTTAGTATAAATATACATTCATATTAGGTGTACAGAATGAGATACTTATAATTTAATAATAATAATAATAATAAATATCTCAATCAAATATTAATATAATATATATATATATAGGCATATTAATACTACTAATAATATTATAAATATGTCATTCTGCACATCTCGCATGAATGTATAATTAATTTAAATTTCAACCCCCCACATTGATTACTTTGCCTTATAAATCGTGAGCTGTTATGATTTGAAATTAATGAATCACTATTTCAGATTATGATTATACACTTGCTAAAATTGGGCAATATTTTTTTATTGACGAATGACCTTAACTAATCGTTCACGGTGAAAGGCAACAGATGATTTTCCAACGTGATTCTCTTCATTAATGTTTCTCTAGTGGTGTCAATTTGAACAATAAAGTAATGGGAGACGGTGCCCTCACTCCGCAACGCCACCGCGCTGTTGTTAGTATTTTAGGAAATCGGAAATAATACTTTGGTCAATTGGGTAAGACCAATTTTTCACCACCTCTACCTAGGGAGCTAAGAGCGGTGTTACACTATCACATTTATTTTTTCAAAGTTTTTTTTACTTAAGTTAATTAACGTTTACTTTCTGATCCGACTGATTATATCAGTACACGACTTATAAACTAACTTAGAACATACACAACATCTAACCCCCGACCGTTAATCTATCACTGTTAAAGGGAGAACCCACATTTCACTAATGATAGATTTTTGTCCGTCCTTCCTGGGAATTGAACCACGGACCCTTATTTTATTGGAAAGACATGCTACTGACAGAGCTTAAGGTTTCTGAATAAAATATACGTAGCAAAAATTGAACCAGCAACCTATAGCTCTAGAGTATAGCACTGACAATTAGCTATTTAAACTCTTTTCATAAAAGTTTTTTTGATAAAATTAATATAATGTAACTTTAACCATGAATCAAATTTCTTTTTACATTATATTATATTACATTATATTACATTGTATATCTTAGAAATTATCTACAAAATACATATATATCTTTCGGGCTTTCGCAAAATAAATGAAGAAATATGAAAGTTTGACTTATTCATGAACAGCCGTTAAAATGTAATGGATTAATATGAAGACAACTCTACAGTTAGGATATAGCATAGGTGTCCCCCGCCACTACCGTCCCCCCCACCCTCCCCCCTTTAATTAATAGAGTCGCTTTGAAGACAATTTTTTTAAAGCTTTCATATTCAATTAGTGAATATTCCTCGCTTGATTGAGGTTCAATTTTGTATTCACTGTAACTGTCCCAGTGGTATTTTCGGATAGCTCTATTATCTTTGTTATGTAATGTAAATATTTCTAAAGTAGAGCGCCATTTGTCAGAAACAACATTTCATTCCGAATAATAACAGCAAATTATAAACAACACGTACAATATATTCTATCATTTCAGTGCAAGAGCAAGCTAATAAAACATAAATTATCGCTACCCAAAATAACCCTATTGTGTTTGATTGGTCGGTGACTAGACCGTCTGAAGGGTAATAGACCACCTCCTAAATACGTAATTCTTAATTTGTCTAGCAAGTAACTAAGAAGTCGGAGGCTAGGAAGCTCGAATGTCGCTACTCTTGCGGACTGTATTAAATGGTGGAGGGCAGATTTCGTGTTACTGACTTAGAGAGTTAATACCAGTAGTACAGTTAATTAATACGTAACAGCCGTTTACGAAATCCATAGTGCATGGAAGAGTGAGACTATCGTATTTTCCGGTCATCGACCCAGGTATTACCTACTCTAACACAGGTAGCTGACACAACGTTTTCACTCCTGAACCATCATCACATTTTTTAAAATACTTTTATCAAAGACTCTATCCAGTACTTTTATTTTAGAATAAAACTTTTATTTAAAAACCAGTTTTGATTCACTTATCTCAATCTATCCTTAAGGTGGGGATGTAAAAGACGCGAGTAAAGGCCAATTTTTTAGCAGTTTCTTTAACAACATTTTTTTAGCTAAAATAAATCAAAATTGCTCCGGTAGAAACATAGATTTTGAATTTCATCTTATGGTGATATCAACAATTTTTGAATATCCATTATAAGAATAGCGACCTTAGATGACAAACTTTTTAAATGAAGAGAAAAAGTTGTCATTAAATTCCAGGACACCCTTGACAGATATTCAACAATTGTTGATGTCTCTATGTGAAGAAAATTAAACTCTATGTTTCTACTGAAATAATATATTATTTATTTTAACCAAAAACACTCTCACCTTAAGTTTCCACCCTGAGCATCCCTGACAAGAAAGGCCTAAGGGGAGGCACATAGTGCCAACTTAGAAGAAAATATTACTTAATGTAATAGCACACATTTTATCAAAGATGGTGTCAAAGCTTTTATAATCTATTTTATAATTTTTTTTTCTTACAAAATAATTATGACAGTGATTTTAGCAGGACTCAGGTTCGATTTCAGAAATTAATTTTTCCAACTGCGTCTTACAACCCATTCGGGTTATACGTTTGCATTGATTACACTAATGGAATAGCTATGAGAATTGTACGAATTTATAGAAAATGTACTCGTATTCGCGTGGAAGGAGGGCGGTAAACCATTTAAGGAATAAAAGCTCAGTTCATCCGACCGAAATTTGAACCCAATCACCGGTAAGTCGATAAATTGCGATCTTGAAGCCTCAAACCATGTGACTATCGATGTTAGTCTATAGAGTTTCTCAAAGACTTGTGATCAATATCGGTCATGGGGTGAAGGAGGGATGAATGAGGAACCGCATCGATGTTCACTCGGCCTAAAGCTTCAACCTCGCCTGGTCTAGTTTGCCATTGGCAGGGAGGCTTGGCTTCGAATACCGGCCGGGTGTAAATTAGGATGTTATTTTCCTAAATATTTTTTACCCCCTCTCTTTCCGTGGCAAACGTGGGTAAATTTAATCTTAATACTTCATCCTTTATCCTTACCTAATCAGTTTAAATATACGGGTAACTCCGGGCGAATAGTACACACAGAAAATTATCAAGTGGACGGGCAATAGCTTCAGAATATAAGGATGAGTCGCTCGTATGGAGAGATAAACGCTCTACGAGTGGCCAAACGATCGTGGCTAGTGTTAAGCACATAATTGGGCGTGGAAGACGTCTAGTTTTTCAAAATGAGACAACTATCGTGGCTAGTACTATAGCACAAAAATAAGCATGATGTACACATACTGTCCCAAGAAGCGACAACAAGCATGGTTAGTACTATAGCGCAGAAATGTGCGTGGTGGATGATTATTGTCTCAAGAAGCGACAACATACTTGTCTTATACTAAAGTTCATAAATGAACATGATGGGCAACTACTGTCCCAAGAAGCGACAGCAAGCGTGGCTGGTGCTATAGCACAGAAATGGGTGGGGTGGACGCCTATTGTTTCAAGAAGCTGCATAGCTTATCTCTCGTATTTTGTGCGCCGCAAGGTGCAATAAACTACCAAGGTCGGCAATGGTACATTGGGAACAGCATCCTGTGAGCGGAGGAGAATCTGGACCATGGCCAACGACATACTTGTTGCTGCCTCTCACGGCTGTTTAAGAGCACATCTTACGGTTGGCTAGCCGGGATTTGATATACGGCTACGCCCGAACCAGAAAAAAAATATGAAAGTACGATTTTCTGCGTTCTTTTGACAACGCAAAATTTCGGTTAAGTTTTTTTTTTTTCAAATTGGTAAGGGTTTGCAAAGCTTTGAAATGTCGATGTCAAAATCGAAGACCAGATCATTTGTTATTCTATTTCGAAACTTTACGGTAACCTTCGCATCGTTGAAACATTTCGAAAGAATATACGCAATGGATATGTTTTAAAATCTTCTTCTTCTTAAGCCAATAACCTGAAAGTTGGTTTAATGTGGTTTCTATCTATCTGAAGCTAGCTATGCACTCAGCCCTTTGGTTGGTTAGTACTACCTACACCATCTGGTAGACATCCCATGTACCAGGGGAGTTCTGGAAGTGTTGTGGCTCCCCGTTGACTTCCACACGGAATTTCTCTTAGCGATAGTGAAAGGGCCGACCAATTTTTTCGGGAAATATATTTTCATATACTTTCCAGGGTTCTTTTATATGGCACAATCGAAATGGAATCGACCCTCTCCAAAGGAAGTTGTGATACGGATTTTTATCGTTCAAGATAAATCCGTTGACCCCGGTTGGGTTTAAACTCACTAACATTGGGTCCTGAGGCGAGCACTTTACCCCAAGACCATCCTGGCCGATTTTTTAAAAATATATTACTATATATGACATATTATGTCAACATTAGGCCCTATGATAATTTTTAGTAGGGCTATCGACAGTATTTCAACATCGGCTGGTGGTTAAATTACTTCTATGGATGAATTCAGAAATGTCACCATAAAATAATTTAATGGGCTTTGTTTTCTCTCAACATTTTTTATTTGCCTTTCTAAAAATCAAATGTAGTGGTACGTGACAGCAACAAAAACCTTATCGACTTGTCTACGCATATTTCAAGTTTTCCTTTGAATTTAAAACTGACCTTCGCACACGACTATGAATTGATTTTATTTTTAATTTCTAATAATATATTGAACGTATTGACCTCAAGATTATTAGGGATCTTGGTGTTTTACGTGCACCCAAAAAAGTAGGTCTTAACAGTTTTGTCTCTTTGTACCTGGAGCTACAACTAAAGCAGTTTAAAATTTATTTTGCTCAAATTTGGTATTTAGATGTTACATGGTCATATCTTGAGTCTAAATTATTATTTTAATTTTCATCCCTAAAATTAAGAGTTGTTTACTGACAACTGATATATATTTTTTAATATTTAAAAAGAAATACTCAAACGATTTTGTTCAAAATGGATAGCTGAGTGTTTTATATAAATGAAACTTTATGCTTGTATTTTTGTATAAATGTTGATTTAAGAATAGTTTAATGTATAGTGATATTTGACAATTATTTTAAATATTTCTAAAATGGCCGAAACTATTTTGATCAAAATTTAAAATACTAAGAGCGTTTCATATGATTATCAAAATATATATTTTTTTTTTCCCCATAAATTATATGTAAGGGTAATTTACTTCTAACCAATTTTTGAAAATGTTATCATTTTTCACAATCTACCATGATAACGTCTTTACGATTGTGTAATATAATTTAGTTAAAAAATGTTAAATCCGTTTCATTGCTCAATTCCAATGTATTATAAATAAAGTAAAATGGGCCTACATAAAACCGCAAAATGATGCGACTTAAAGTTCGAACTGTTTTACTTACCTAATTAGGTGTTCTCTATTGGATGAAATGGGCTTTTAACAATGAGCGAATTTTTTACTTGTTTTAATCTCTTCATCTCCTCCTTGTCCTCATTAAATTTTAATAGTGCTGTTTTATTACATTTACTTAGCATCCATTTAGAGTTTTCAAGGGAGCTTTGAATGGAATTTAGATAAAAAAAATTCTGTATGTGGTTTTTTTATATTTTAATTTCTCTAAAAATAGTTGACATGTTTATTGAAGTTTTTACTAATAGATATTTAAAACATATATATATATATATGTTTTAAAGATTTTTTACTCGTGTATTTATATATATATATATATATATATATATGGTGATATTTTTAAAAATATATCATCACTGATGATAAAGAAGATCTTCAATAATGTTTATTTTTAGAACAAAAGTTTGTTAATGAAGAGAGTACAAATGTGTTACCGATAAATAAAAAATAAAACGTTAAAAAATATACTAAACTGCTTTGAAATCCCTTCAAGATCTTTGCAAAGTGCTTCAGTGGTTCAAGGCGTCACTTTCTCAATAGACTAGACTGCTGAAGACGGGAAGACCGGGCTTCGATCCCATTCGGATGTATTGAGCCTGGGGTTTTTCTTTAAAAAAAAATCCCACTCTCGCTACAGGATAATGCGGATACACTTCCTCTAAATTCAACCTTACTAATCCTTAACGCATTAGTGTAATTAATACATAGGCGTATATCCCGAATGGGTAGTAAGACTCGATACAAATAAAAAGGTTCGTATACTCCCCTTGAAAGTTGATAGCTCGAACTATTGAACCACTTTTGATAATTATATATTCAATGTCATAAATGAATCATAAATACAGTTAGACCCCGCAGGGAATAAAATAAATACCTTAAGTACAGTTCGATTTAGATAGGAAGGAACGTTTTACCGGTATAAAAATTACTAAAACAATTTTCATATATTCATACGCCATGTCATTTGAAATGCAGCTCTCACGTTTTAAATATAATATTAACATTTAAAAAATACTACTACTAATAATGTAAAAATATATCATTAATTTTGACAGCAAAAAAACAAACAAAAAAACTAGTTAACTAACTTTTTCTGAAAAAAAAAAAATTCTTACAGTCTTATTTTCAAACAAAGAACCTTTTAAAAATACAAACACATTTTATTCGCATACAAAATTGATAACATTTTATTAATTTTTATTTTAAAACTATTGACGGCTGCAGATCACGTGACTGACGTATAAAATGCGTAAAAGTAAATCTAGAAAGTTATCTAGTTATCAAATAATAGCCTTATAGAGTTTGTTCAGATATAATAATTTGAATTTTACAACACAATCGTAAAAGTTTTAACAACGCTTTAACAACTTAAAGCCGACACGCTCGACACCATTCCTGGTCGACTTCTTTTCTAAATAAGGTTCTGTAGGATCCTAGGTGCCATAGTACGTATCCTTGATATGTAGACCGAGGACGCAAGCATTTGACCGCACGAATAGCATAGAGGACTTGAAAGGACCGTGGTTCGTTCTTCGTTTGGAGAGGGGATTTTATTCACCTTGTGGTTTTCCGACATATCTTCGTGTGAATACCAGTGCATCTTCTTTAAATTCACCCTCAATCAATTTACTTTTAAAAAAGAATACTTTTTTCCACAGCTTTTTGGTACACGGTCGAGCTATACGCTAATAGGTACAGTAGCCCCATGGCTTGTTTGGTGCTGACTGACAGCTCACAACTGACTTCAGGCAGTCAAAATTTAGGTATATACCTAAATATCTGACAGTCAACATTTAGGTATATACCTAAATATCTGACAGTTAACATTTAGGTATATACCTAAATTTTGACTGTCAGAAGTGACAGCTGCTAAACACATGTTTTTGCAGATCATTTGGTCCGGTAACTTTTCAAAGACGTCAGCTGTCAATCAACACCAAATAAGCCATGGGGCTACTGTACATATATATATATATANTATATATATATATTTATAACTTTGTATATTTATTTAGCTTTCTATATATTTATATAAAGGTTTTTTAATCACCAAGTCTTACCACCTGTTCAGGTTTCACGCATATTATATGATCATTACTCTAAAGGGACAGGGATGAGAAAATAAGTATTTTAGTCTTTAGAGGTTATCTATGAGCATATATAGGCCTATATACAACGTGTGTCTAAAACATTGCATCAAACTTTGGCAGGCTATTCCTTGGGTGAAAATAGAAAAATTCACATCAGCCACCTAGGGTCCATCTTAAATATTAAGTGTGGTATTCACCCCTAAAGATAGAGCTAAAAAGGACTGTTGTGTGAAATATTATGAAAACTACTTAGGGTATTACAACGAATCTTTGTATGCTATTTATTGAAACCTTTATCATTAATAAACTAAATGTGCTGTTACCGTTACCCACTCCCATCATGTAAAAAAGGGGGGGTTGTAACACTTTTTTCTGCAATAAAATATGTCAGAGTAAAATACTTTAGTCGTAACTAAATATAACATTTTACATATCAAACTACATAACTCAATACACATAATTAATTAATTAATTAAACACTCCAACTTCACCTGTCGCTTAAAGAAAATATATACCCACAGATTTGTTATAAAAAAGAAAGAAAACCCCTAATATATATTTAAATTTCATATTTGAATGAAAATATATTAGAAAATATTACTAATGAAGTCTTGTGTTGGTTTATAAAAAAAACCAGCTATTTATATTATGTAAAATTAAGTAAATCTACAGCAGAAAAAAATACTTGTCATTACTAAATTAGTTTTGACTACCCCTATAAAATACACCCCGTACTACAGGTTGAAAACTACAGATCTACGCTAATGCAGGTGATATTTTTATAATCACCAACTGCTTGTAACTTTGTTGTTCTATTAATTAATAACATGGAACACGGTCGTTGCATGCAAACTATTCGTTGCTCGATCTCCTTGAACATACGGTTTTGTAGGCAGGTAGTTCTGGTAACCTCCCCCTGCCTCTGCGCCCCTGTTCGCATTGTGCGTCATTTCTGCCCTCGCCGTCACCATGGCAACATACGTAACTCAACCCTTCAAGAACTATCACATAAATACAAGGAGATGGCATATGACAGCAGCGCGATTAAAGTCCTTCGTCTATACGATAAATAGTTAGCTTATTACTCTCGTTGGTGACCTGGCGGTCTAGGGGTAAGGGGTCGTCTATAAACCACGTCAGGCTTTTTTCTTACCTTTTTAGCCCCCCTCCAGTAACACCATGTATATATTTAGACTAGCCCCTCGACCCCTCCCCCAGCCTGTGTTATGTAACTTTTCTCACCAAGAATGAATGTTATTATTTCATAGGGAAGTTTTGTGAAACTAAATGAGGGATTCAGATTTAATACTTTTTAAAATCCATTTTAGTGCTGAATATAAATGATTTCAGAGATTATTATTATTTATGGATAGCTACACATACAAACAGATAAGACAGACAAGTACATACATAAATACATCGAGCTCAAATTCCTCAGGTTCGTGAGGAAAAACCTCTGCTATATTTATGTTATGGATGTCAGGTTTGCAATTTGAGTAAGTGCAAGATGCCGCGGCACTACTATGTGCTGACTAGGATGGCCCTAGTCATATTACCATCATATAGAAAGCTATTTTAAAGAATTCTAGTTACACAACTTTTCTAAATTATTATTGGATTAGTCTACAATTTTACTTTAATCAACTTATCAATACCTAGATTCATGTTTCGTTTCAACATCGCTCCTGGCTTCAATCTCGAAAAAGACTAGATGGCCAATGAAGTTGAGGTCGAGACTCGAATACCTGTCGGGTGTACTCAGAGTGGCTTTTCCTAAATGGTTTTATATTTCTCTCTCCACGTTAGTAAGGGGAGATTACCTTTAGAATTCTACCTTCCTCATTTATACTCCATTAGATAAATATAATAAAAAATAAATAGAATAACTACAATTTGACTATACCACCCTACAAAATGTATACTAAAAAGGTAGACTTTTAAAGAAAATTTACTAACATTTGCATGGAGGGAGAGCGGGAAACCATTTAGGAAAAGCAACCCTCAGTAGACATGACTGGTATTCGAGCCCCATTTCCCCAACATCGGCCGTCTAGTCTATTGGTAGAACGACAATTTAGAAAATGCAGCCACCCTAGCGTATGTTTAATAGTTGGATTTATATAAAACACACTAGATTTATCAGAAGGGAAAAGGTATGGGCTTAAATACACACCCTTTGTAAATAATTAATGATATTTGAATCTTTACTTTTCATATCATGCTGCTGATACGAAGAAATAACACTATTGTTGGATTCCTCAAACTTGCCTTGAGATAAATTCTGCAAAAGAATGTGCAGTAGAAATCTAAATTATACTCAAACTCAACTATATTTATAAATGAAGGCCGCTTCGACTCACATTTGCTATCCAACGAAAAGCACGTGAGGGGGTCAGTAGATTGGACGAATATAAACAAATGCTGTGAGTATAAACATGTAATTGTCATCTGTATTAAAATATGTTTTTTAGATGTACTTGGCGTTCATATTCTCGGGCAGACAATGTCACCTAAGCGCATTCGAAATATTTATAAACAAAAGTAAGGGCTAAACTTGCATTTTCAACGCCACAGATATTCGAAAGTTATATTATTATTATTATTATTAGAACCTAGTTTTACTACCTGTTCGGGTTATACGCACTTACGCTAATGTGTAATGGTAGGGTGATTGTGAGATGAAATGGAGGACCTACAGTTTAAACGTGGGATCCGAACCACGGGGAAGAACCGGCATTCCACACATTCACAAGTTGTGATTAATACACGTCTTGTCAGAGGTGAAGGAAGAATTTGGCAATCAGATAAATCTGTGTCGGGACCGAGGATTGAACCCCGGGCCCTCCAGTACAGAAGTCCGACACCTTACCCCTGTACCACCAGGTCATCTGAAAGCTATACATAAGTAGGTTTATCAAAAGTGAAAACATGAACAATAATATTATTTTTCAGCATTATAATTTGAGTTTAAGACCTGTGTTACATAACACTTAGATGCACCCCACCCTCTCCTCATGTAACAGCATGTATACATTAGAGCTTACAGCCCTCCCCCCCTCAAAGCGTTACGTGGCTTATGGACGACCCCTAAAGTGTCAAACTTCTGTGTTGGGGGTCCGGGGTTCACTCCTCGGTCCCGGCGTGGATTTATCTGATTGCCAAACCCTTCCTTCACCTCTGACAAGACATGTATTCACCACAATTTGGGAATGCGTGGAATTCCAGGCCTCCACAGTGGTTCGGATCTCACGTTAATTTGTAGGTCCTCCATTTCATCTCACAATCATCCTACATTAGCGTAAGTGCGTATAACCCTAACGGATAGTAAGACGCGGTGCTAATAATAATAATAACTCTCGCTACTATACTGATTATTGATTACTTTCCCAATACATACGAAGTATAGAAAAAAATCTTGTGATAGAAAAAAAACCTATATATCTCGACATTTTAAGTAGTTACTGTTTACATCTAATTTTGAAAGAATGAAAAGTTTCTTTTTTATGTTCCACTTATCCTTTAATATCTATAAAGACTATACCTTTGAGCAGAAGTTTTTTAATTAAAAAAATAAATAAAAGCGCCTATCTGTATTATTAAACGTACAAACTAAGGGTAGATTCTATAATATAATTGTATACAATAATATTCAGTCGAATAATTATATATTTTTTGAATCAAGTCGCCAAAATATATTGTTATAAAGTGGTATAAGGAATTATGCCGTTTTTTTTTCCTAAATTAATGTTTTTTCTCTGTCTAATGAACTTTCTTATTAATGAGCAATTTCAATAAGCATCTAATGTCAAAAGATAATTATTTGGTCCCTACAAACTATTTTCGTGTATTTAAGTTGTATATTTTTATTTTGGCGTGTTTTTACTGTTGGGCTTTAAAGTTACTTTGTTCTTTATCATACATACACATTAATTTTATATTTCATGTTTGGAGGTAATTTTATTTAAAAGCTCCGCATCGTCAAAGTTGCGTGTCTAAAGGGGGAGTACCAAACACTGAACATCTAACGACGCCCTTTGAATCGTGACAAACCAAATTTACTTACGTGAACCTACTTGCGAATGGACTATATTTTCTAAATCCAATCTATATGGCATCGTTTACATTAAATACGTTCCACAAAAACGTATTTGGTTAACATTTCTGGATTCAGTGATCCCATTTTGTAGATTTTTTGTCGTATTATTTTTGTTATTGGGCATTACATTTATCCATAAGTCCATGTTATCAGCATATTTATTTACAATAATAGGATAGGAACGAGTAAGATAGGATTTAGAGCAATACTATCCACGTTCACGCAAAGGGAGGGTGGAAAACCACTTAGAAAACCAAACATCTCGATTCAATCCCTGGCCTCCCAGTCACTGATCAACCAGTCTATTCGAAGCTGACGCCTTTATCCGTCGGTGCGGGTAAATATATATATTAGAATTTAATATTTCAGATTTTTTAAATGTTTCTGTCTATGGTGCTTATTTACCTATCTGCACTTTGTGTTTCAAATCTTCTTGTTTATTTCTTTAAGAAGTAAGTACCTTATATTTGGTTTATAGGGTAGGCTTAAATCTGTCATTAATAAATGATGAATGTGAGAGAAATAAAATAAAGAAAATCACCGAAATGAGTTATCACAAAAATCTTTTTTTAAATTACAATTTTTCTTAAACTAGCGGCGTTTGGGACAAACAGAATGACTCGAGTATCGATGGATCGATCAAACGCCATACCATAATTGGCAATTAGTAACAAGTGGTCAACCTGTTAGCAGGATGTGCGTGACCAAGAAGTGAGACCACTAATCACCAGAGAAAACGGTAGGCTCTGGACAAATAACTGTGTCCTTAGAATTACACCTTCAATTACCTTAAAATAGGCTATCATTTTTTCACCCTAACACATTATATTAGAGTAGTTGAACAGTCTATAAAGCCTTGATTTTTTTTTCTTAATTTAAAATAACTTATCTCTACAAGCTAAGTTTTTAGTGTTGGAAAAGAACTACCGTAAGGTAGAAACAAACTTTGTTTCTTAAGATCATCAGATTGCTGACAGTAAGTTTGAAATATCAAACGAGCCAAGAAACGCCCATTTGATAAAACTATTATTATTATTAGCACTGCGTCACTTACGCTAATGTGTAATGGTAGGGTGATTGTGAGATGAAATGGAGGACCTACAGTTTAACGTGGAATCCGAACCACGGTGGAAGGCCTGGCATTCCACACATCCATTCACAAGTTGTCATTAATACACTTCTTGTCAGAGGTGGCTAGCTTTAAGGTTGTGTTTAGTTCAGGAGAACATAAAACGTTAATATACATAATAATCTATAGGACCAAATTTTTCAAGATTATAATACTTTCTCTATGTGAGAGATTAAAAAAAAAACCCCCAGATATAATATAAAGAGGAAACGACAAACAATTCAACGGTGAACAAAAGAAGTAGCTAAGAACCAATGGTAATAATCGTGTGTACAGAGTCGTCGACAAAGATTTCCGAATTTCATAACAAAATAACTATGGAAATGTAGGTGACCTGGTGGTCTAGGGGTAAGGTGTCGGACTTCTGTGTCAGGGATTAAGGGTTCAATCCTCGGTCCCGGCACATATTTATCTGATTACTAAACGCTTCCTTCACCTCTTACAAGACGTGTATTAATCACAACTTGTGAATGTGGGGAATGCCAGGCCTCCACCGTGGTTCGGATTCCACGATTAAACTGTAGGTCCTTAATTTCATCTCGCAATCACTCTACCATTTCACATTTAGCGTAAGTGCGTATAACCCGAATGGGTAGTAAGACGCGGTGCTAATAATAATAATAATAATAATAATAACCATGGTAATAATAAAATAATATATGATAATTGAAATAATTTATTAAATATTAACTTGCAGTATTGCCATATAGGTCACTGAAAAAAATCACTTAAATCGGTCAAACATTTCTGAAGATATTTAATTATAGAGCCTACACCACACTCAGGACCAAACAACCTTAAATAAGACGCTCAAGTAACAGAGAAGAAAGAAGAGTGAAGCTATGAAAAGAGGACAATAGATAGAGAGAGAGCGAAAAGAGAGAGAAAGTCAGTTCGACACGAGGCAGCGGGACACCCAACAGAACTCGACGCCTGCCTTCCAGACGTCACGTGCCTCGCAGGCGTCCCGCCGTCCCGACAATATGCATCGTTTCTAAGCATCCCGACGCCCCATAGAGCGATTCAGAGTATTCACATGGTTAGGGAAAGGTTTTTATCCGATGACCCAGTTTCAAACGTGGCCCAAATATTTCCCTTTTTTAATCTTTCACGCTCTAAATTGGCATAATCTAGTTTCAATTTGTGTCGGGCTTTTCTAAAACCCGGATTGTGTTTGTATTGCAACTTATAATTAGAGTTTGGTTGAATCAACTATAATTACGAAGCCGAATCTCGAATTCGAATTGTCATTTTTTCTGTGAGTCCCAAAGCTTGGTAAAATTAATAAACATAAGATGAAATAGAAATATAATATAACAATAGAAAATAGAAATAGTAAAAAGTATAAAAAAATTATAAATTAAATTTACTATAACATTCATACATCCATTTAGGTGTTAGAATAAAGGTCTGGGTTCGTGTTGTAAAGTTTCTTTTACGTACTTTACAAATGGAAACTATAAAAATATATGCAATTAAAAGCCTTAATTAACTAGATCCTTGCATTTTGCTAAATATATTGACTAACAAATATCTTCTTCAGAAGTAGTTTAGCTTCCCCTTCTCAACGCAAATCTCTCAAGCTTAAGGGACAGCCAGACTGGGCGATCGAGCGAGCTACTAAAATATAAAATAGAACAGATTGGTTGTAATGAGAGGTGGCCAGACTGGAGCGAGCGACTAAAATATAAAACAGAACAGATTGGTTGTAATGAGAGGTGGCCAGACTGGAGCGAGCGACTGAGCGCGCGTGCTTGAAAGATAGAACTAGTTCTATTTTTTCAAGCGCGCGAGATCGACCCGGTACAGTATAGTTTACAGGCGCTAGGCAATATTATTGTATGTTGGTTCATTGAGTGCTAGGAAAACTTCTTATTTTGACAGTTTTATTATTATCGATAGGTTTTGCACACTTGCTACTAAGGGCCTAATTTAATTGGTAAAATCATAAACTATATATATATATATCTGATATGTTAAAATACTTAAATATTATCAAAGTAGGCCCTTACAAATATTAATCACCATTAGCGTAGAGAGAGGATGAGAAAACCACAACAATAAATCACTTGTCAAAAACCACTCTCAGTTCACTGAGCCAATATTCTAACCTTTGCCGCCACGTCAACAACTATCAAGAGCTATCTGCTAATCACGCGCTCGCTCGCGAGTTTGGACACACAGTCGCTCGCACGCTCTCTCGCACGCTCTCTCGCACGCTTGTCAGTCGGGCCGAACCCTTAGTTTCAATCTCACCAGGAATGTGTATTTTGCAACCAGACAAGCAAAGAGGATACAAAGTTTATTACATGACAACTCCTCTAATTCCGAAAACCTGTGAGTAGAACAAACTATATTGAGTATTAAAGCATCTATAAAACATCGATAATATTTTTTTTTAACTTGTCTCGGTGGCTGCATGGTCTAAGTTGTCACTCTCGAATTAAACTAGACTGCCGATTATGGTGAGATCGTGGTTCGATCCCTATCGGATGTACTGAATGTACTTAATTGTTTCCCACTCTCTCTCCACACAAATGTGAGTACACTTCCTCCAAATTTAACTTTCCTAAGCCTTAACCCTTTAGCATAATTAGTACATAGGTGTACAACCCAAACGGGTGGTAAGACGTGGTGATATATATATATACAATACATATTAAAGTTTATTCAAAAATGACTCAAAAATGCCAAAAAATTACAAAATGGCAACAAATGAGTTAAGTATGAGCTATAAAAACATAACAAAACCAGGGGTATCATGAGAATTGTAGGGGAAAAAAAGAAAAGAAGAGAGAGATGGCATGCCATCAAAATCCGGGCCATGCTTATAGCCAAGCAAGGGCTAGCACGCTACACTTCAAAAGGAACGGAAAGTACAAACACTACATTATTTTAATCCCCATTTGATGAGATCAAAGCAAGATATAGTAGACCTATTTGGCCACCTCTAGTAATTCGGTCATGGGGCCGAGTTTAAGTTAACTCAGCATTACACGGTTTAGTTAATTAATAATAAATCTAAATTCGTATTTGGGCTATCTAGTTTCAAGCTCACCAAATACCATCTTGGCCTCAGTAAGGTTCTGAGTACTCATTTAATGACCTCTATAAAACAAATTGTATGGTGCACCACAAATACTTTCTCTATCATTTATCTTGATAAAAATATAGTACAAAAAAAGTTTTGTGAAATCAAATAATATACATTGTTGCAGAAACATTATACCAAACAGCCTGACATGATGTAATTTACGTTGTTACAGAAACACTGAGTAACTAGGAATTTTTTTTCTGTAGTCTACACCAAAGAGCTTAACAATTACATATTTCAAAAACCTGAGTTAAAAACATATTATATATATTTGTTTATAGCTTAAAAACTATCGGTTTTATAAAAATAAATTTCAAATAATTTTTTTCTAAATATTATTGGAACTTCACATCATACCTTAAGCTATTTCATATCTCAAATAGTTTCGGAGTTTTGATCAAAATTCGGAAATTTTCGCTCGTGTAAAGTATACTTAAAAGTCATTTTCATGAGAAAATGAGTCTTCATTTTGTGTATAATGTTAATTTTAATCACTACTTGGATACAAAATTTAATCAAAATTGTTAGAGCTGATTTAGTGAGAAAAAAAACTTGTTTTTTTTTTGTCCGTCAGTACACTTACTTTAGTTTTAAGGTTTGATATATAATTCCAAAAACCGCTCGGGTGAAACTTATGAAAACCCTGGATAACAAGTATCAGCCCCATCAGTAAAATAGTTTGGGCTCCAGGCGGAGATACAGACAGACGTCATCACAATAACTTATTTTTTACATTTCAGGAGGCTGAATGTATCCAAATTTCGAGTTTTTTTACAGTCATAATACTCGTCTGTGACGAGGAGGTCAAAGTGCAATTCTTCTCCGATTGTGGGAAGGGTAGTTTTACAAATGTTATCCATCACTTTATAAAAAAAACTATTTCTTTGTTTGCTTTGGAGAAACAACCCCTAATTTTTGTGGATGTGACTTCATTTTAAAGAATCAAGAAAAAAAAAATATATATGTTTATAAATGTTAGCCTTCACGTTATAAAAAAACTTTTTCCTTGTTTGCTTTTGAGAAAAAAAACCAAATTTTTGTGAATATGAATTTATTTTAAAGAATCAGGATTATATATATTTATTTTAGTTGGATTATAGTAGGATTCTGATAGGGAGGACCTTATCTGACTTACCAAACTTATTTTAATATATATTTACGTCAAGTTATATGATCTGCAGTTATCACTTTTGATAGATATGCTGTATTAGTACAAAAAATACAAATAATACATTTAAATGTCATCCCTTTTGACTGCAAAAAAGTACACATTTTCTTATATGTTCCTCCCACCATAATCCTAGTAGGCCTATATGTTTGTTATCTTGCTTGCTAGATTTCGACACTACTCCCTCCACAGCTATGTACGATGTGTTGTCTATACAGAAGAGCTAACGGCGTAAATGTAAGAAGCTCCTCCCTTCTTTCACAGTAATGTATTTACGGACATCCGCTTTGGTGACGCATGGTCTAACGCGCTAATACTGCAGTAGACTAGATTACTCATGACGGGGATATCGAGGTTCGAATCTAGGTCGGGTGTACTGAGGGTTTTTCCTTCCAAAATTGGTTTTCCACGCAAATGTGGGTACACCTCTAATAAATATAACCTTCTTAATCCCTATAACCATTGCTGTAATTTGTACCTAAGCGTATGCAACCCGAACGGTTAGTAAGACGCGGTGTTTGAAAATATAAATGGATAGGAGAACCATATGATTATTTTTTACTAGAGCTAAGTTAATTTTTAACTCATATACTGACATAATTATTTGGTTCATAAACCCGGTGGGAACACGTAACAAACGTCAAGCTCGCCTTATCTGGTTAGCCATGACGTGAAGGCCGGTGTTAGAATCTCGGTTGGGTGTTCTGAGGGTTTTTAATTCCTAAATTGTTTCCCACTTCGCTTCCCCACAAATACAACCTCTAAAATTCTTATTTCCTCACTCATTATGTATGCGTATAACCTGAACATGTATTAAGACGTATACATAAGAGTAATTCGATCAAAAACAATGTGTAACAAGTTTTTCTCGCGGGATTGATCGTTCTACAGTTGTCGAACAATCGCTGATTGATTGTCGTATGGATGCGATGTGACGTTTTCATCAATAGCTCTGAAATTGGACCATCGTGAAACATAATAGAATACGCCCCTATTCTCTCCTCCACCCCCCCCCCCACCCTCTTCCCTGTGGGTAACAAAAACNAAAAGACGGGTTGCCTGTTATCAAGTTGTGAGGCCCCCTCGTCTTGTTAAACTTAGTCGCGTGGGTCTTATCATTGTGCCTCACCGACGAATTTAAGGGTGACACCTTCTTGAAGATAGGATATAATCATCATCATTCATCACAATGCGATTATGTATTAGGATAATAAGCATTTATGAAGCTCCAAATCTATTAAAACAACTCAATGATCTTAGTATTTTCTGTAGTGACCCTTTTTAAAGAAAATACTTTATTTGTTTGAGGAAAGCTAAGAACTATGACATTTAGAGTTAAACTTACTTGAAAATGAGATACTTCCACTCTTTTTACTTTCTCGCTAGCTTACAGGTAGAGAAAGTATTGTGATCGTAAAAAAAAAAAAAATTGAACTCGAGATTTTGATGAATGTCGACGTTTCATTACCCCCTCGAATCCGAAAAAGTTGTTTTTGAATTTCTGTCTGTCTGTAACTCCAACTAGAGCCTAAACTATTTTACCGATCAGGCTAAAACTTGGTATCTAGGGTTTTCATAGGGTTGCCCCAAGGGATTTTGGAATTAGATATCTAACCCTAAAATTAATGGTAGTTTACTAAAGGGAAAAAAGATAAAAATCGATTTTCTCAAAATCGGCTCTAAGGATTTTGATTAAATTTCATTTCTAAATATTATAAACAAAATAGCTACTCTCAATATTTCGGCAAAATGACTTTAAGGGCTCCGGTCTGATGCGTAAATTATATATATTTTATATCATCTCCTAAACTATTTGAGATATGAAATTACTTATCTTTACAAATATTTAGGTCTATTTATAATACAAATATTTTATTTGAAGCAATTTTTTTTATAAAATCAATAACTTTCAAGCTACACGCAAATATATATATATATATTTAAACTTTACGAACACAAAAGGAAGGTATTGCGACCGTAAAAAACACCTAAAATTTTGATAAATGTCGAGAATCGATTTTTTTTTTTTTTAGTTTTTTTTTTAGATTCTTACGTATCTCGAATACTACAGGATTCGAAGAATCGATGACTCAAGCTTTTATGTGAGAAAATACCAATATCCTTGTAGTTTGTAAAATGTTTATCCACTAGAAACATTAAAGTTTAATTTTATTCACATTGTGATATCAACAGTTGTTGAATATTTATCACGAGCATAGAGGTATTAGATGAGAAACTTTTTAAATTAAGATAAAAAGTTGTCATTGAATTCCAGGACATCCTTGACCGATATTCAAAAACTGTTGATATCACCACGTGAAGAAAATTAAACTCGATATTTCTACTGAAGTAATATTTGATTTACTCTAACAAAAAAAATGCTATAAAAATTGCAAAAACATTTACCTTTTCTTGCGTCCCCTACATCCACACCTTAATTCCATTGATGTATAATATATAGTCCATAAGAACTGCAACACGACGCGCATCTAAGCTATACGTTGTCCGTGAGATGAGACAGGCTTCTGATAATGCCTGCTCTTCCTTAGACTTGTATTTCTCAACAATGTGTGGTTCACTTCAGTTACACAATGGGTAAGTTGAAGACTGGGAGGATAATGATGACAATTCGAGTGACTCTGGTCGTTTCGGGTTGCGTTTTCTCTCAGGTTTGTAGACGTCGTTGTTGTCTGCTCGTTGGATTTGCAGCGAGCGTCGTGCGGGCGGTATCTTGAATAAAACAATCTTGGATTTTTTCCTCTCTCTCCTTCATCGTTTGTAAACTGAGCGCGTCCTTCCCTCACTATAATAGTCTGGAAATGAGTCCAGTCGAATTTAGAGAGGAATACAAAAATAATTTACATACGTCAAATCATGTGATTCTCGGCTGTTTGTTTGGTTAGATGATATCAAAACTTTTAAAATGATACTAATACCGGTATTAAAATATAGCAATGCTATCCACATCGGTTGTCGCATGGTCTAAGGCGCTACTCTCGTAATAGACTAGACTATCGGTGAAGAGGAGATCTTGGTTAGACCGGTGGGTGTACTGAGTTGTTTTTTTCTAAATGGTTTTCCACTCTCTCCATGAAAATGCGGGTACACTTCCTCTAAATTAAACCTCCCTCATCCCTAAACCATTACTGTAATTAGTTAATAAGTGTATAATCCTAATGAGTGGTAAGACGTGGTGCTATATAAAAAAAACAATGTTACCCGCTTCGGTGGCCACGTGGTCTAAGGCGTCACTCTCTGAACTGGACCGGACTGTCATTGACGGTGAGATCAGGGTTCTAATCCTGGTCGTGTGTACTTAAGGTGGTTTTTATTACATGGTTTTCAGCTTTTACTCCGCGCAAATGCAGGTAAACTGCCTCTCAATTCAACCTTATTGATTCCCTAGCACATTAACGTAATTAGTACAAAAGTGTACAACTGAATGGGTAATAAGACGCGGTTGTTAAAAAAAAGTAACAATTTTGACAGCAATAAAAATATCTTAAAAGTCTATTCTTACCATAATCCTACTATGGCTAGCCTTATCGTGTTGTCTCTTTATCTCAATAATATTTCCCCTCTTCTGATTCTCCATACATCTGTCGCCTTCATTCTTACCGAATTGTTTTTCTATACGTTTTAAATATATCACTAATATCATGTTTATAATGCTATTTATTTTTGTTGTTGGACATAAAATAACACACATTTTGTTTGTTTGGCGTTTTAAAATTAACGTTCACACACACACACCGATGGGGACGTGGGCAATGGCGTCGGTTTCGTTTAGTCTAACTTTTTGTGTCTGTTGATCCAGGCTTGGTGTACATAAATGTTTTTCTCTAAATACTTACTCTTTGTACCTCCACGAAAATACTGATATATTTTCCTTAAATTCTACCTAACTGATCTACACCTCATTAGTATAAATTTGGGGATTTCCTGGGTGGGTAAGTAAGACTCAGAGAATGATAAAAATGTGTTAAATGGTAGACCGCTAGTGGGCTCGGGACCACACTATTGGTCCGCTAAGCGTTCACTAACGTTCTCGCATACCGCTCTATTATTATTATTATTATTATTATTATTATTATTATTATTATTATTATTATTATTTAGCACCGCGTCTCACTACCCATTCTGGTTATACGCTTTAAGTACTAATTACGCTAATAGATTATGAATTGGGAAGGTTGAATTAGAGGAAGTTAACCCGCATTTGCGTGGAGGGAGATTGGAAAACCAGTTAGGAAAAACCACCTCCAGTTCACCCGACCGAGATTCGAACCTCGATCTCCCCGTCCTCAGTAGTCGAGCTCAACACGACTATCGCGTTAGCCAACTACATCACCGAGGCGGGTCATACCTCTCTAAGAGTAGTATTTTTTGCAATTTTTACGTACAAACTTTTTTTTGGTGAAAATAAATAAAATATTTCTCTGGTAGGAACATATGTTGAAAAATGATGAGGATGTCCTGGAATTTAATAACAACTTTTTCTCTTAATTTAGAAAGTTTCTCGTCTAATGCCGCTATCTATGTGCATGGCAGACATCCAAGAACTGTTGATATCACCATGCGAAAAAAATTAAACTATCTGTTTCTACTGGAGCAATATTTGTTTTATTTTGCAAAAAAAAAAAGTTTTACCATAAAAACTGCAAAAACACTGGGCTTAGTTCCCGTTCCCTATACTCCACGTTCATTACTACCGGTAAGGAAAAAATAGTGAAATTTTAAACACTTATTTGTGCATCGAGGTCGAGTATTGTAATAATATTTGCACCTCTATTATTAGTTTAATCGTTCCCTGAACTGAATTGTTGACGTTGGAGCGCTTCCTCGGAATGAATATCAAATATCGGCGTCCATGCGTGAAAATGATGTCTTTGTTATGATTTCCTGTTCGCGATATTCGAAGTGACAGTGTGTATTAAGTCAGTGGAAATTTCGTGTAACTGACAATAAATCGGCTTTGACACTTACTGCCGGTCATAAAAAAAAGAAGATTTAAATTTAAAAAAAAGGTAATTCTAAAAATATGTTCATCAAAGTGAAATTATTGCCCGACAAAAATAATTATTTTTCTCTTTCGCTCTCTAAGACTATACATGTGTTGTATGGTTTGTCAGGGATAAGGAGGTTAGGGGGCTAGAATCCCGACTGGGTGGTCGGTTTGTTCCCCCCCCCCTACCTCCATCAAACGGTATTCCCTCTCTCTCTCTTAACGCGAATGTGGGTACATTTCCTATAAATGTAATCTTACTCATCCTTATCTCATTTGTTTTTTCTTCTTCAGAAATTCCAGTTTAATAATAAGATAGGAATTACGATTTTTTTTTAAATTATGTAAAAATAATACTAACGACGTTGACGCGATGTAAACTCGAAGCTATTTTGCGAAGTCTTAGCCTGACGCATCCAAACACTATAAGCGGCATCACACTTAGAAGCCAATATACGAAATAGACAAAGAAAAGGGCGAGGGGAGGGCCTCTTGTTTACTTTCTGATAAAAATTCCCCTCTTCCGCTAACAAGTTTACACACTTACTATTTGTTCCCGGACATTATTGAACTGCATTTCGTACTTATCATTTTCTTTTCCTATTCTTGATAAACATATGTTCCTACGGACATTTTAAATTTACATCCTGGCGGTAAGATTCCCTATAGGTCATTTACCTGAATAAACCACATATCCTGAGTTGTAGATTTTTAAAAAAACGCTTAAAAAACTACTTTAAGACAAAACAGATAAGTTTGTGACAATGTAAGACTAATTTTTAGAATTATGTAAGAAAGTTTGGTCAATGCTATGTCTCTAAAACTCCCCGAATAAAACGTAAATACATTAGCATGGGAAATCCAACCTTAGTTTGCCGAGACGTTACAGGTAGACAAAGTTCTTAATGCTATTGATTATAATGTTCATGGTAATGATAATTATAATAATTTTGATAATAATGATAGTGATAATAATACATGCATAATGGGGAACAACACCTCCGTGGTGCAAATATGCCCGGCCTGTCAGTGGAGCCTCGTCTCTGACGTAGGCGCTGTTTGTTTGTCCACAAACTGTGTGCTAATGAGTCGGTACATCTTCCTAAGTACTCAGGGATGTCCACAAGACTGTGCTATTGGTTACCGGGATCACAAACCGTATTCGCTCACACATAATACCCTATCGCATGGGAAGAGTAATATAGTAGTGCCTCATTAATTCGGATTAATCGGGTCTTGAAGCCGTCCGGATTTATTATTATTATTATTATTATTATTTAGCACCAAATCTTACTGCCCGTTCGGGTTATACGCTTTTAAGTACTAATTACGATAATAGATTAGGAATTGAGAAGGATGAATTAGAGGAAGTGAACCCGCATTTGTGTGGAGGGAGAGTGGAAAAACCACCCCCAGTTCACCCGACCGATATTCGAACCTCGATCTCCCCGTCCTCAGCTGTCGGGCTCAACATGACTAGCGCGTTAGCCAACTACGCCACCGAGGCGGGTCATTTAATTACTATTTATAGCTTTTATACACTTGTTAGTATTTTTCAATGAATGTTTATTGTCAAATATCCTTAAATACCTCACATAAAAATAACAAACATTATGTGCGTATATCCTGAACGGATGCAGAGACGCAGGGAAAACTGAAATTGGTTCCATGGACGTAATTACCGTCCTTGACAACTCCCAATGTCAACAAACTACGTTCTCTTCCCCTCTTTTATTTGCTAGAAGGAATCAATAAAATCTGTTACCGGAGGATTTTCAAACGACCTAACCTCGAGGAATAAAACCGCGCATTAATTTTTAGGTTCACATATTCTTAGTACCCGTCCGTTATATTATCATATTCATTGGGATTTAGGAAGGTTTAATTTAAAGGAAATGTACATGTATTTGCGTGGCGGAAGGGTGAAAAAAATACATTTAGGAAAAAATGCTCTCATTACACCCGGCCGGTATTCGAACTTTGAAACGTCCGTCAATAACACTCCAGTTTATTGCGACAGTGACGACTTAGGCCATGCGACCACTGATACGGCCGATTATTTTATAGTCATGATAAGAATTATTCTAACCGTTGCTAGAAGATTACAGTGTCTATATCTCTTCAACTATAATTTTACTTTCGTTCGACCTCTGTGACAGAGAAGTATTGTGGTCATAAAAAAAATCGAGCTTGAAATTTTGATAAATGTTGAGGTTTCATGACAGGTCGAAACAGAAAAATTGGTTTTCCCGAGGTCGTATGTGTGTCTGTATCCCGGACTAAAGACGAAACCACCCGCCTCGGTGGCGTAGTTGGCTAACGCGCTAGTTGTGTTGAGCTCGACTGCCGAGGAAGGGAGATTGAGGTTCGAATCTCGGTCAGGTGAACTGGGGGTGGTTTTTCTTAAATGGTTTTCCACGCAAATGCGGGCTCACTCCCTCTAATTCAATATTTCCAATTCCTAATCCATTAGTGTAATTAGTACTTAAAGCGTATAACCAGAACGGGTAGTAAGACGTGGTGCTAAATAATAATAATAAATAATAATAATAATAATAATAATAGAGACGAAACCATCTTTCAGATTGGGCTAAATCCTTAAGGTTTTCATAAATTTCCCTCGAGGAGTTTTGGGAGTTAAGATATCCAACCCTAAAATTAAGGGTAGTTTGCTAAAGGTTAAAAAGAGAAAAAATAAAATTGATTTTTTTTTCGAAATCATCTCTAACGATTTTGATTAAATTTTGTATTTTCCATTGCTTTACATTACAAACCAATTGGATGACAATTCTTATACTTTACGGATGCGGAAATTTCCAATTTTATTAATATCTCCACAGCTATTTGAGAAACGAAATAACTTATCGTAGTAAAGTTGTAGTACTATTTTTTTTAAACCATCTTTTATTTGGATTTTTTTAAATATAAAATTAATAGTTTCTAAACTATGAGCAAATAATTTTTGTATGCAGCTCTATGAAAACAGAAATGGATTGTTATTATTATTATTATTATTATTAGCACCGCGTCTTACTACCCGTTCGGGTTATACGCACTTACGCTAATGTGTAATGGTAGGGTGATTGTGAGATGAAATGGAGGACCTACAGTTTAACGTGGAATCCGAACCACGGTGGAGGCCTGGCATTCCCCACATTCACAAGATGTCTTGTCAAAATGGATTGTTAAGCTCTTTGATGGACAGAGATGTTCCTCTTTTCTCATTGTTTCTATAAAAGTGTATGCTATTTCATTTAAGTTATTTGATGGAGTGTTTCTTAAAAAGTGTATGTTATTTCGTTTTCAAATATACTCGTATTAAGAGTTTTTTCTCTAGATATCTCTTTTGTAAGATAAAAGAGAAAGAAAGTCTTTGCTGTTACTTACGTTGTATAAAAGTGTATACATTTATATATTATGTTCCTTTTAAAGCCTATGACGTCCACAAAAAGCATGTTTCTACTCTTGAATGGCTTAGGACTTAAAAATGAAATATGATACAAAGTTTATTTATTTCTTTTTTCCGCGCAGAATCCAATTTAACTTTTTAAAACCTTTCTTTCGGTGTGGCTACTCAATTTGAATACAATTCACAGAGTCGTCACGCACCTGGAAAACCGGGTGGATTGAGAAAAAACAGTGAATCTTTGGATTTCTTAAAAAAAATAGAATTTAACCAAACTTATTTTTTATATTACTGGAATATTTATGAATTTGGTAAATTTAAGTGCAAGCTTTAGTCCATTGCATCATCAAGGAAAAGTGAACTGAAAAACTAAGCACACTGATTGGAATATATTATGTAAATTCCCACCAGACCTTTTTTTGACTCGGAAATATTAGGTTTACGTAACAAATGCATAGCACACTTCGGTAGTCGTATGGCTTAAGGTGTCACTCTTACACTAGACTTGTCTTTCAATGACTGGGAGATCAGGACTTGAATCCCGGTCGGGTGTATTGAGATTTATTTTCCGAAAATGATTTTCCACTCTCTCTCCACACAAATTTGAGTAATCACTCTAAATTTAATCTTCCCAATCCCTAACACTAATGTAATTAGTACATGGGCGTATAACCCGAACGGGTAGTAATAAGCTGTGCTAAAAAATAAAAAAATAAAATAACTCCATCCTGTCAAAAACACTAATGACATGACTTCACACAAAAAATTATTGAAAACTAATATTTAAGTTCTCTATAGTCTATACTAGTGGTATTCAACCCTCAATCTTCCTGTCATCGGCAGTCTAGTCTACTGCGAGAGTAACACGTTGGACCATGCGGCCACCTAAGCAGGTGAGGCGAGGTTGGTTTAAATTAGTTTAGGTTAGTTATTATTATTAGCACCGCGTCTTACTACCCGTCCGGGCTATACGCACTTACGCTAATGTGTGATGGTAGGGTGATTGTGAGATGAAATGGAGGACCTACAGTTTAACGTGGGATCCGAACCACGGTGGAGGCCTGGCATTCCCCACATTCACAAGTTGTGAATAATACACATCTTGTCAGAGGTGAAGAAAGGGTTTGGAAATCAGATAAAGGTGTGCCGGGACGGAGTATTGAACCCCGGATCCCAGTACCCTAGAACCCAGTCCGACACCTTACCCCTAGGCCACCAGGTCAACCGGTTTTGTTAGTTATCAAGAAAGTATCACCATGATGCATTTCGAATGTACGACCATTGCCACGATAAAATTTCAGATCTCAGGTCGAAATAACGTTCCAAAATATAATCAGTTTTGAAACGAGATTAGTTTTACAAATTTTAATGGGCTGGACGTAAATCCCACCGATCACAAGTCACATGGTCGCAAGTTGCGCCAATCGCAAGTTCCACAGCTGCAAGTTCCACCGATCGCAAGTCCCACAGTCGCAAGTCCCACCGATCGCAAGTCCCACGGTTGCAATTCCCACCGATCGCAAGTTCCACCTATCGCAAGTCGCACCGATTGCAAGTCCATGGCTGTAATTCCCTCCGATCGCAAGTCCCTCCGATCACAAGTCCCATGGCCGCAAATCCCACCGATCACAAACCCCATTGTCACAAGTTGCGCCAATCGCAAGTTCCACCGATCGCAAGTCCCACGGCCGCAAGTCCCTTGTAGCCAGGTTGATATACGAACCCTGACCTCGCCGTCACCGACAAAACAAAATATATTAGCCTGGCATTTAGTCCATGTGTCCATCGATGCAGGTAGTGACATTTTGAAGTCTGGATAACCCGCATCGGTGGACACGTCTGGTTCTCCGATGACGGAGAGGTTGAAGGGGTCGATTCCCAGTTAGGTTTACTGAGGATCGTTTTTCATCAAATGGTTTCTCGCTCACGCTCCATGCAATTGCGAGTATGTTTCCTTTAAATCGTTGAAATTATATCTATTTTCAATGTATACATTTTACCTTCTTCATTACTACCATCCCAATAGCGTATTTTTTAAGCAACGCGCCTTACTACCCATTCAAACTATAGACCTTTTCAGGTTGCACGTACTAACTACGCTAATGTTTTAAAGATGAGAAAGGTTGACCTCAAGAGTTAGTGTAGCCACATTTGCGTGGAGGGAGATTGAAAAACCACCTAGAAGAAAAAATCCTCATACCCGACCGGGATTCGAACCCCAATCTTCCAGTCATCGGCAGTCCAGTGATCAGTTTATTAAGAAAGCAACCTTCGGAACCCTTTACACGCCTAAAAATTTGCGGAGTCCTAAAAAGATTTTGTTTAAGTATGTTCTATCGCATTATAATTTTAAACTTAAAAAAATTAAAATTAAAGATACGGCTCCACTAAGATTCTAAAATCTCAAGGAAACCCTTAAAGGGGTCTTGGGTAGCCCCAAGGCTCACAGGGGCACACTTTGAGAAACGCTGTCTTAGATTGTGAGGCCACCGAAGCGGGTAATTAATTAATTTGTAAACGGTTTTCCATGCGAGAGGGGTATTGCTCTCTGCGTTCTACATGAATTTTAAACAGTATTGGCTCGTAGCTTGGACAACAGATACAATTTACTGAACGCTGATTTGGGACGGATAGGAGAAAGGGTAGTAGAGAAAGAGAGAGAGAAAGATAGCTCATGAGACAGATTGGTACCGTAAATAGCTTTATTGCTCTTGGGGTTCATCGCCCCTTCGTCCTACTTTTCCAGATCCCTTTGTTAAGGTGGGAGTGTAGGGAACACGAGTTGTTAAGGACAGTATGTTTGCAGTTTTTTTTATAGCAACACTTTTTTTCCCCAAAGTAAAAAAAAAAGAAAGTTGTTTCAGTACAAACATAGAGCTTAATTTTCTTCACATGTTGACCTCAACAGTTATTGAATATCTGTCATGAGCATAGCGCCATTAGATGATAAACATTTTAAATTAAGATAAAAAGCTGTCATTAAATTTCAGGAAACTCTTGGAGAGATATTCAACAACAGCTGTTGATATTACCATGTGAATAAAATTAAACTCATATGTTTCTAATGAAGCAATATTACATTTATTTTGCCAAAAAAATTTTTGTTCATAAAAACAATAAAAATACTTCCCTAACTCGCGTTCCCTACACTCCCACCTTAAGGCGTGTTAGGAGAGTAAGGGGTACCTAGTATAAGTGTGTGAGTTCCCTTGTAGAGATCATTCACTCTGTAAGGAATACTAAAAATAATCCTTAGTAGACGCGAGTGTGATTTGAACCTCAGTCATCAGCAGGCCAGTCTAGCACTAAACTGACGCGTTAGACCATTCAGCCACTGAAGCGGGTTATAGGAAAATTGTGTTGAGTTAGATTGGGGACCTCATCCCCCTTAAAATCTCTTCCCATTGTCACGCCACGCAAATACGAGTACATTTATTCTAAATCCTACTTTACCCCTCACTAAATCATTAGTTCAATTTAATTTATGTATTCCGTGTGAGTAGCAAGATGCGAACTAAATAAAATAATTACTTAAGTTATCTGAAGTGATAAAAACAGGAGTGTAATGGCGAGTTTTTTTTTAAAAAAACTATCGCATTAGCCTTCAAAGGGAGGATGAAAAACCGCGCTGTGTGATAAAAAAAACACATCTTCAGTGGTTCACGTGGCCTCCGGATATTGAACCCCAGTCTCTCGGATCAAAAACAATTGCTGGGCCACGACATAACTGATGACTGAGCCACCAGGGGACAGAGTGCTTGGATATTATATTTTCATAATTCAGTTCCCCCCTCCACACTCCCCACTTTACCCTCCTATCTCACCGTCCGTTCCAAGGATCAGTAAAGTTTCCGAGTCGTCAGCGATCCATTACCACCTCGTATATACCCGCCGGGCCCGTCTCCATGAGCTTAATACGATCATATAATACGGCCCCTTCAAGCTTAGCTATGCAGGATGACTCAGGATGATGTACACTCCGTCTATCCTGAATGGTAATAGTCTTACCTTGATGAGTTACACTATGGTCCTATCTTATAAGGTATACCATAGCGGAATAATGCGAGGTAATCTCGTATTGTATTTTATCCCGTGGAAATTATCTATATATTTCATATAAAATTCACCCGTCCCATCCCGCATAATAGACATGCTTTAGGGGACCGTTCGCCCTGTAAGGCATTATACTTACCTTGAATTGTTCCACTATGACGTAGCTTATAAGACAGAGCCATAGTGTAATCCGTCCAAGTAAGACTGCCATCTTTCAGGGTAAATGAAAAACACTCAGTTTATCTTGAATGTAAGCAAGCTTACCTTGACGAGTCACACAATGGGTTAGCTTATAAGATACAGTAGCCCCGTGGCTTCTTTGGTGCCGACTGACAGTTCACAACTGACTTCTGACAGCCAACATTCAGGTATATACCTAAATTTCGACTGTCAGAAGTGACAGCTGCTAAACACATATTTTTGCAGATCATATGGTTCGGCGTAGGGATACATAATTTGGTCTGGTAACTTTTAAAAGCTGTCAGTCAGCACCAAAGAAGCCATGGGGCTACTGTAGGTGTAATAGCTCAAAGTAGGACTGCTAAAGTAGTATTTTGGTAAAAAGAGCTACCGGGGAGTTATTTTTTCTACCAGAACCATACTATATTTTCTAATATTTATGTGTTTAGTCTGAAAAGCCTATCTTCCTACCAGAATCCTACTATATAATCGTGGTGGCAAACTAGCCACAAAAATGTGGCGAGTTTTAGTTTGCCAGCTGTCACTGTAAAATATGCTTTGCTCCTGATGGTTGCAACTTGATATTTCCTGCATATCATCGGAAGCATTCCACATCTGCACCGAGTTCTGATATTGAACCAATATCTCTGCAACTGGTCAGACAAAAGGATTATAAAGTCTTGCATTCAATTGTCTAACATTTTCAATTCAAACAACCTTCACCATTTGCTTCTCAGGTAGCTGTAATTGTATCTGTACATGTTTTCGAAAAACTTGTACAAACAGTGTGTTGTTTTAAATATTTGATTGAACAACCTTATCTCTCTATTTTTACATAGTGTGGCGAATTTCTCTTCTCATTAGCCACACCTGTGCCTACCGTTCATTGAAAAATATAATACCCCATTTCTGTTCTATATATTCTTATACATAATATTTTATCTGAAAAGTCTTTTTCCTTGTAGTATACTACTACATACTAGGAAAAAAGGCCTTTCAGACTGTTACTCCTACAAAAATCATGGTTTACCTTTAAGCAAGGCCGAAGTCGGAGGGAGGGGTAGTTTGGGGGTTCAAACCCCGAAATATTATGAACAAAATATATGTGGCTTTATTTATGGTTTAAAACAGTATCAAAATTAAGATACAAGTACAAATTAGGAGGCTGTGTTACCATAAAAAGCACTTAAGAGAACTTCTAGAGTTGTTTAGTATTTATAATCCTTTTTTAGCCTTCGGTACTTAGGGGGCTATGCTGCCATAATAAAACACTTAAGAGAGTTTCTGGAGATATTTAATATATACAATTTTTCCTAGCCTTCAGCAGTTGTGTTGCTATGTTCCCATAAAATACACTTCAGAGAGCTCCTAGAGGTGTTTAATATTTACAACTTTTCTTAGCCTTCAGCAGTTGTGGTGCTATGTTACCATAAAATACACTTCAGAGAGCTCCTAGAGGTGTTTAATATTTACAACTTTTCTTAGCCTTCAGCAGTTGTGGTGCTATGTTACCATAAAATACACTTCAGAGAGCTCCTAGAGGTGTTTAATATTTACAACTTTTCTTAGCCTTCAGCAGTTGTGGTGCTATGTTACCATAAAATA
>CABEEJ010000679.1:124661-192790 GCA_901482245.1 Timema douglasi
ATGACGATTGATCAGTTATCGACCGGGGATGAAAAATGATTAAATTACTAAAATGGCTATTAAAAAATAGGGGTTGGTGATAAAAGGGTAAAAATTTAGGGTTGTATGTATTTTTTAATGCGACATAATAAAAAAAATAAAGATATTAAAAAAATGTCTAAAAATTATAGAAAAATGTTAAGGGTGGACAACCCTTATCACTAAGGGGTATGAAAAATAGATGTTGGCCGATTCTCAGACCTACTCAATATGCTCACAAAATTTCATGAGAATCGGTCAAGCCGTTTCGGAGGAGTACGGGAACGAACATTGTGACACGAGAATTTTATATATAAGATATACCCGCATTTGATTTGAATGAGATTGCAAAACTATTTACGAAAAAACGCAATATAACTTACTTGGCCTAGGATTTGAGCCCCAACCGCCTTGTGGGTGGAATATCAGTCCATACGAGATTTTTTTTACAAAAAACTTTTATTACTACCCGTTCGGGTTGTACACATATGTACTAATATTTACGCTGATGTGTTAAGGGCGAGAAGGATTAAATTTAGAAATACATTGAGAAAAAGAAGAAGAAATCGTTTGGAAAAAAACCACGTTTAGTATACCCGGCCGGAATTTGAACCTGGAACTTACCGTCATCGGAAGTATATTATTATTATTAGCACCGCGTCTTACTACCCGTTCGGGTTATACGCATTTACGCTAATGTGTAATGGTAGGGTGATTGTGAGATGAAATGGAGGACCTACAGTTTAACGTGGAATCCGAACCACGGTGGAAGCCTGGCACTCCCCACATTCACAAGATGTCTTGTCAGGGGTGAAGGAAGGGTTTGGAAATCAGATAAATCTGTGCATCGGCAGTATAGTTTATTGAGATAACTACGCCTTAGACCCATACGACCACCGAAGCAGATTATATTAAATCGACACCTTATCCTACGTTTCCGCCGATGCTGGTGCATTTCCTTAAAATACCTCTCTATTTTCCAGTCTTTTTGGAGTCCCGCTTCAGTGGCTGAATGGTATAAGGCGTCTTATAATGGTCTGCTGATGACGGGGAGGTCGGAGTGCGAATCATGGTTGGGTCTATCGAGGGTGGTTTTCCCTAAATGGTTTCCCAATTTCCTTCCACGCAAATGCAGGTAAATTACCTCTTAAATACTCCCTTCCTTATCCTTACCCTATTAGAATAATCATCAGGTATACGTATAGCCTGAACAGGTAGTAAAACGCGGTGATAAAATAAAGTATGTTTGGGATGTGTGCGTTTCGTGAACCTGACTGTACCTTGTAATAACAGGTGTGCAAGAAGATCAAGCCGATGTAAGGTAGAGCAAATTGCTTCTGAGCGTGTTAACTTTATTAATTACCAGTTTTCAGTTCTCACACCTTTGATAATTGCAATTAGATAACTTATCTTCGCAATTAGGCGAGTCACACAAAGTAGTGGATCAAGCGTTCGTTACCCACTCCCCGCCCCATCCCCCCGAAGATAACAACTATCACGAGAATAAATCTCCCTTATGTACTAATTAAGCTAATAGGTTAGGGACGAGAAAGGTTGAATTTAGAAGAAGTTTGCCCTCATTTGCGGGATGAGAGAATAGAATCCCTTTTAGGGAAAACAAATCTCAATACATTCGACCAGGATTCAAACACCGATCTCCCTGTCATCGGCAGTTCAGTATATCGAGATTGACGCCTGCTTAGACTATGCGATCACCGAATCGGGTGTTAAATAGTCTAATATTATTTCATTTATTTATTTGAAGTATTTAACGTAAACTTTATGAACCTACTTTTTATACCAGCACACGAGAATTACCATGAACGAGATTGAAATGATCTACCAATTTTCTCGGGAAAGGTATTTTCACATACCTTCCACGGTCCTTTTAAATGCCACAATCGACATGGGACCGATGGCTTTACTTCCCCTCCGAAGAAAGTTGTGCTACGTATTTTCATCGTTCGAGAAAAACCCGTCTACCCCGTCTGGGTTTGAACCCAAAAACATTGGGTCCTGAGGCGAGCACTTGAACCCAAGACCACGAAGGTCGGTCGACTTTAGGTACTATTGATTCGCGGAGCGGGCTCGGCCTCTAATAATATCCTACCTCTGCCCCCCCCCCCCCCCCTTTTTTTTTTTCCCTTTTCTTTCTTTTCTGGCCTTGGGTNCCTGTGAAGAGAAAAAAAATTACAGAAACTTACCACAGTAAAAACAAATGATGTGCTTCAAAGGCATGAGGTAGTCTTACTCCTGTCTTCATCATATGTATCACTTGTTGATAGCGTAGTTGTTCTCTTTTCAGTCGAGGCTCTTGTTTTCCTCAGTTTCTAATACAAGTTGCCATCGTATTACCTCTTACGACGCATAATTTACATATTGGTTTTCTCCTTGCCCCCTCAAGGATGTGTTTCTATGTGTCACTTGCTTTACAATCTCAAAGTCGAGATGAATTTTTCTTCTTTATTGTCTTTTATTAAATGTGTCTTGAAAGAAACAGATAATTTAAGAGGCGTGAGATTAAGGAAATTACACTCCCATTGTCCTAATTTATTTAATTGATTTAACTTATTTACGGTATTTAACGTGCACTTTATGAACCGACTGATTATATTAGCACACGAGAGTTTTTCTGAGTGAGAGCGAAAGGGCCTACCAATTTTTCCGGGCAAAGTTATCTTCAGATAACTTCCAGGATTTTTTTTTACCTGCCACAATCGATATAAGGGCTTTAATTCCCCTCCCAAGGAAGTTGTGCTATCGATTTTTATCGCTTAAGATACATTCTTTAACCCCGACCGGGCTTAAACCAACGATTATCGGGTCCTGATGCGAGCACTTTACCCTAAGACCACCGAGGTCGCCCATTTTTTCACGAATGGACGGACATATCTGACATCTAGGAAAAGCTACTAGATCTACCTTCTTGTATTCATACGTCTAGTCATGTGATCGGCAGCTATAATTTTTTATAGATATTATAAATACCTATAAAATAATACTAATAAATACAGTGGAATTTTATCAATGTTGGTCGCAAAAAAAAAAGTATATTTTCTAAAAGGTCCTTCAAATGTTCATACCGGTACGTAAGAATACGAAGGTATAATAATACTTTACTTTATTTTCAAAAACGATGAAAATAAAACGGAAAGCTTCAGCACTGGCACTCCATTGAAAAGTTTAATTTTTCATGTCCTGTAATATATACGAATATTTGAGGCATAGTTATTAAAACAAATTAGAATGATTTTGATCAATTATAAGTAATATATCTTCACCAATAGCCCTCAAGAACGATTAGTTAGGTTATGTCGGCGATTGGATATATCTTTTTTTTTTATCACCGAGTCTCACTACATGTTATAAGCTATGTACTAACTATGCTAATGGGTTAGGAATGAGGAAGGTAGAATTTAGATCAGGTGAACCCGCATTAGCGTGGAGCGAGAGGGAGAAACCATTTAGGAGAAAACATCCTCATTTCAACTGACCGGGATCGAACCACGATCACCCCATCATCGGTAGTCTAGTCTATTGTGGGAGAAGCGCCTTAGACCGTGCGGCCATCGAAGCGGGTGATTGGATATTACACTATGAATTAACCAACAAGAACATCTCACATTTGACTAACCGGGTGGTGTCCGACACATTGACTTATTCGGTAGCGTGTCCGCCCACTCAGATAAAGTATTCCGGTTCGA
Source organism: Timema douglasi (assembly GCA_901482245.1). Taxonomy (NCBI): domain Eukaryota; kingdom Metazoa; phylum Arthropoda; class Insecta; order Phasmatodea; family Timematidae; genus Timema; species Timema douglasi. The sequence continues at coordinate 128,384 of CABEEJ010000679.1, forward strand.
TTCTTGGCATGGTCGAAAAATCTATCATTGGTGAAATTGTGAAATCCTCTTTTCACCATTATATATTTTTGGGTCTGTGCTAGATTTAAGTTAGCTTATAAGTTGTGTGCTGATATAATCAGTTGGTTCAGAAAGTACACGTAAAATATCTCAAGCAAAATAAAAAAATTGATAAACTATATTTTGCCATTCAGCAAGAAAAAAAAATGGCCCTCATGAAAAAAATGGGGGGGGGGGGTTAAGAGGGCGGATGTTGTTAAAACCCGGAAAGTCAGGGAATTTTAAAATACAAATTTTGTAAATTTTATTGGTATTAATCCAATATTGTATTTTAATGATATAATTCATGTTTAGTATTATAAAAAAATTATTATAAAATTTGGTTTATAAAGCTGTATTGATATATAGTATGAACATTGGCGTAGAAAGGTGGGGTGGAGGGATCTCTAGCCTCCATGGAATTCGATTGGCCCCCCCTTGGGGGGGGAGGTCCATCTATAGGCCTACGTATGCAAACTTTTATTGGATAAGCATATAATAAACTTTTCTAGACCAACTTTGGTGGCCGCGTGGTCAAACGTGCTACTCTCGCAGTAGCTTAGACTGCCGATGACAGAGAGATTGAGGTTTGAATCTCGGTCGGGTGTACTGAGGGAAGTTTTTCCAAAATGGTTTTCTACTCCCCTTCTAAGCAAATGTGGGTACACCTCCTATAGATATACCCTTCCTAATTCCTAAAACCATTATCATAATTAGTACATAAGTGTATAACCCGAACGGGTAATAATATGCGGTTCTTAAAAAAACTTTTATAGCGTCCATCCCATCCGTCAACCGCCACCCCTCCCCCTCAATAAAAAAAGCTTTCTACACCCTTGAGTATGAGGAACATCCCTAACCCTAAAATATTAATTCGCTCTAGCGCTCCATTAAACTTTTAACCCTGTCTTGGTTGCTTAAGGCATAATTTATCGTTGCTAAAAGCCGGCTCGTGATGTAATGAAGGTAACCACAGGTAGTGGGGGTTGCGTGGTCTCGCCGCCCCATAATTAGCACACTCGCCATGCCTTAAAGGGTCATCCATAACAGTTTTTGACCCTCTCTCCCCCTCATGTAACACCACGTACACATTCTAGTCCACCTCTCCTTTCTTCCAACCTTTGTTACGTAACTTTTCACATGAGTGAATTTCATTATTTAATAAGGAAGCTTTTGTGACACTAAAAAACAAAAGGTACTCATATTTAATACTACTGAGTATCGGAAGTCTTCTATAAGTATATTTACAAACGGTGGAAACATGAACAGTAACATTATTTTTTCAACGTTATAATGTAATCATAAGTTCTTTGCTACTTGCATTGATTAGATCTCCCCCCTACCCTCCCTCTCAACAACGTTACGTGGTTTATGGATTACCCCTTACCGAAATTGCTCCAACATTTCTTTGAACCCGTGACATTTAATCAAAGAGTCGGTGGGTCGGATGTTGTTTGGAAATACCCGTGCTTACGGGAGTCCATTACGAGTTTGGATTCCAATTCACTATATCGCATGCCTTTGTTCTCTGGTTCTTTGAGTCTATACTCAAGTATTTTTTTTATTTTTATTATTATCTTCTTTTCTGTGAACAAAAAATAAATCTTGTGTCTCAGATCTATTTTTTTTATTGATTTTTCAACCGGAAAAGGTCGTTTGCACCCGCAAAACGTTTATATTGGTGGTTTATAAATTTAATTCAACCTCTCACCCGCTTTAGTAACCGAATGGTTTAAACCGTGCTAGACTGGCCTGCTGATGACGGGGAGATTGGAGTTCGAATCCTGGTCATATCTATTGAGGGTGTTTTTCCTAAATGGTTTCATACTCTCCTACCACGCAAATGGGGGTAGACTACGGGCCAGTTTCATAGTCAAATTTAGTACACCTCAAGTGCGGCGCTACACTAAGTACATGACGACACCTACCTAAACCAGAATGTAAATGGGCCAGTTTCCTATGCGAGATCGGACCATTCCATTAGAGTTTAGGTAGGTGTCGTCATGTTCTTAGTGTAGCGCCGCACTTGAGGCGTACTAAATTTGACTATGAAACTGGCCCTACCTCTAAAAATGTTTCCTTCCTCATCCTGAATTACTACCTTTCTTTCGATTTGATCCCCTCCACCTCCTCTCCCGCTTCCTCTTGACGTGCAACGCGTCTCACCACCCTTTCGCGCTATCCGAATATTTAACACCCTTAAGAAACCTGGCCCCGGTCACAGAGAAGGAAAGAACAGAGCCACAGCCGCTAGGTTAAACGTGCTGCACTCCTTTTCGAGGCTTTACTCCTTTAACGTTGGGATCGCTCGGTGCGATCACCAGTGACTACAGCGCAATCAAGTGAGCATTTTTTAAACGACTCACTTTCCTTGTCTGTGGCCCCGTTCTAACCCCAAATTCCCCGTCACCGTCTAAATAGACCAGACGATAATGACGTCGTTGGGCGAGCCCTAAGGCCTATTCTACACTAGCGGTTTAAACGCTATCAGCCGCGCCTTTGAATGAAACCCTTGTTATCAAGTTAGAAAATAAGTTTTCGTCTGGACCAGCGTTTTGACCGCTACCTCTGAAGGTGTTAAAACCACCTAGCGGTAGAAACGCGAATCAAACTACACCAGGCATTAACAGGCAGTTGTGCCTCAATGTCACTACAAGTCTTTCAGCAGGAATAATAAATACTCTTCCTCAAGATGGTATCACGTTTTGCAATATTTTCATTCACTAAATCAAGTAGCTCATCAAATGAAACAACAGACATTCTAAAGTACAAAAAAGAACTTCTCTGTGATTCATAAACATAATATGAAACTGTCCTGTTGAGAGATGGTTCGATAATGTGGGGTGAGTCCACCAACGTCTCTTTTGACGAGTTTTTCTTTTTGTGAGTTTCCTCCAACAAAATATATCCCGCAATACAGCCGGCCTGTACAATGTCCATTTTTAAACCATTCTGCACAAGTGGAAGACACCACCTAGGCTTTTAAACCGCTAGTGTAGAATCAGTAGCTTTTTGATAGCTGTTTAACAGTCGCGTTTTAACTGCTAGTGTAGAATCAGTAGCTTTTTGATAGCTGTTTAACAGTCGCGTTTTGACAATCAAGTGTAGATTCAAGAGTTTGGGGGCGTAAGCTGTTGTAGCGTCAAAACCGCCGCGTTTTAACTGCTAGTGTAAAATCGGCCTAATAGCGCTGAAAAATGTTTACCATCAGTAAGCATTCCAAAAAACTTCACTATTCCGCGAACCCGAATTGTCATAAGTCCAGTCGAGGTAAAAGAGGTGGTCTTAAATAAACAAATACCAATGTTAGCAACCTCTAGCCGCCTCACTTAACCAAACATTTGCTTTTTGAGTCACGGTCTTGTGCGCTATTTTAAAACAATCTTACTAATACAAACTTAACCTAAACTTTGCTTTTTGAGTCATGGTTTTGTGAGACATTAGAAAAAAATCATACTAATGAAAACTTAACCCAACCTTTGCTTTTTGAGGTATGGTTTTGTGCGATATTGTTGCATTCTTATTTGGATCTGGACTGTTTTGTTAAATTTTAAATTTTATATATATATATAGTTATTATTGACAAAGTTATAAAAAGTTCGAATGCTCGTAGGCTAATTTTTATTGTCAATATTGGTTTTCCAGTGTGCCGTAGGAACAGTTCGGGTTTTGTATTTGGGGGTACTTTTGGGTCCTTGACGAAATTCATGCTCCGTCAGGTATCTGAACCCGGTAGATTGGCGTTATTCGGGCGATGTCTGTCTGCGTGCTTACTGGTGACGGTTTCAAATTATATTATACTACTATAAAGCCATATGGCTGACTCACTCACTGCCATTAATGTTTACTCACTTCCAGATGAGCTAGAAACTTGAAATTTGGCAAACCTATAGCTTCTAGCCTGTAACCAACGGGAAAATTCAAAAAATAAAAAAATTTAACCCCTGAAAAAAATAATGTCGGAGCAACTTTAAAGTCGGTGCAACTTTAAAGTCGGTGCAACTTTAAAGTCGGTGCGGACCTTTCTTTAGAGGTTTCTTGAGGCTATACGGTAAGACCTATAAGAAAACGGCTCTGGAATTACATTAGTTTACATCCACTTGCAAGGAAAACTCACTGGGGTTTTGGGGCGTAGCCCCCAACCAGAAAAGCGACTATTGTGTAGATTGTTAGTTTTTTTCCGATTTACTTATAGGTGTGTGGTGATAATAAATGCCAACAGTCCAATTTTCATTGGAAGAAACTTTTTAAAATACTTTTTATGTTCTGTAAATTTATTTTATTTTATTGATATCTATCAAAAGGGACAGCTTCAGATCACATGACCTGGCGTACAAATACGTGAAAGTATATTTAATAACTTATCCAGCTATCCTACCTAAAACCAGACTCTATTCGCATATTTAAATATATTTGTTCAATTATCATTAATTACATTTAACGCCAGAAGGCTATTAATGATATACATTTGTTCATATTACATAATATGTCTGTTCACACATTCACCGTACCATGAGATCAGAATATAAATGTACACACATTCATATCTCTAAGCCTAACACAATAAAATGTTGGTTGCATGTGGACTTGACACTCTTAACCCCAGTCTACCACCATTATTTTACCCCTAAGGTGGGTTGGGCACTACTACCATGCACTACGATCTCTCACTTAAGGCAGATTGGGAAATGCTAGCCTAACATAACCTAACCTAGCTCCCACTTTCGATAATAACTATTTTTTTTATCTCGGGAATACTTTAACTCTTTGCGCCATATTCATTAAACACAACCATTTTTATGGTTATAATACTTTACATCCGGCTATTTTCGTAGCCTGTTACGTCACGAACCATACGATTGGCGGCCGGCAACATTAGTTGGACCTTTGTGCGCAAACTCACAATTAGGTGTCATTCCCGTGTTGACGTACGTATTTGCATGGTGCTGTTCATTTGAAAACTTCGAGTTAGCGTTCTATACGATTATACCATATAAAACCCGCCTCGGTGGCGTAGTTGGCTAACGCGCTAGTCGTGTTGAGCTCGACCGCCGAGTACGGGGAGATCGAGGTTCAAATCTCGGTCGGGTGAACTGGGGGGTGTTTCCTAAATGGTTACCCACTCTCACTCCACGCAAATGCGGGTTCACTTCCTCTAATTTAACCTTCCAAATTCCTAATTAATTAGAAAGTAATTAGAACTTAAAGCGTATAACCCGAACGGGTAGTAAGACGCGGTGCTAAATATTATTATTATTATTATGATTGTACCATATTGTTTAATGTATGAGTGAGGGGTCCTGTACCTTTCCACTCCCTCACTCCTCCATCCAACTCCCTTCCTCCCTTCCTCGGACTTAACGCGCTCTACATATGAATGTGTATGGAGACCAGAGCTTAATATGGGATGTGAACTCACCCTTGTTCCGTTGCTTAGCCAGTTTTAATGAACTCGCTTTAGTAAATTTAGACCCCCAGATAAGGGGCCGTTATAAAATTACGTAAGAGTTGGGGTGTTTTTTTGGGGGGGGGGACAGAATTAATTATACGTACTAAGTAAAAAGACAAAATCTAAAAAAAAAAGTCAGAAAATAAATGTATTAGGTCCAATTATCAAATTTCACTTAGATCCCATTTATTTATGATATGTTACACCTAATTTTATTGCAATTAAAGTATTCTTAGATTTCATATCACGCGCTTTATTTCTACCAAACCTTCCTTATGTCTTAAGTACTTTAGCACCGCGTCTTATTACCTGTTCGGGTTGTACGCACTTAAGCTAATGTGTAATGGTAGAGTGATTGTGAGATGAAATGGAGGACCTACAGTTTAACGTGGAATCCGAACCCACGGTGGAGGCCTGGCATTCCCCACATTCATAAGATGTCTTGTCAGAGGTGAAGGAAGGGTTTGGTAATCAGATAAATCTGTGCACAGATAAATCTGTGCCGGGACTGAGGATTGAACCCCGGCTGCCAGCACAGAAGTCTGACACCTTACCCCTAGACCGCCAGGTCACCCCTAAAGATGTACTAATTACACTAATGGGTTAGGGATTAGGAAGGCTTAATTTGAAGGAAGTACACCTGTATTTCCATGGAGGGATGGTGGAAAACCATGTAGGAAAACCCCCGTCAATGCACCCGAATGGAGTCGAACCCCTATCTCCCCGACTTCGGCAGTTTAGTCCAACACTTTATTAGCGCGTTGGACCACGTGGCCATCGAAGCGGGTTTAAAAATAATGAAACGGTTAAAATAATCTAATTTTACCAAATCGTAAGATATTAGGTAAGATAGAGGAGGAAGGGGTGACAGGAAAATCTTACGATTCCTTTGTAAGTAACAGGTTTAAAATCATTTAAAAATCCTTACGTAATTTAAGAACAGCCCCTAAATAATAATTTTAAAAAACTAGGTCAAACCACAAGTGCGAAGAACTTGACTTCCCCTTCCGAACTAAACCAACACCAGCCCAGGCGTGAAACTTGCTTCCCCTCCTGCTATTTATTTAAACTTTTATCCCCATAAATAATTCAGGCAAACAAGCTTTTGGTCGCTGATCCGGGATCAATAGTTACGTCACATAGATCACGAGTAGCGGCGTTTTCATTAAAACAATAACGTGTTAATCCCAAATGAATATGCGGTATTTAACATTTTGTACTGTGTGTGTTTTTTTCTAATATACTTTGAAACTATTATTGCTAAAATAGCGGTAGGGTTTAATCTAAAACTACACTCTCGTATTAAAAATGATAGGAATTTTTTTTTCCACGTTTTAACAAATGATTTATAATAACCTCATGGGGTCATGATGATGTTTTATTTTATTTGAGAGGAAATGCATTTGTATTAGTTTGAAAAACCAGTGTGATGAATCAAATGAGGTGACCAACCCTCCTTCCCAACCAAGCCGGAATTTAACCTTGACATTTACGTCACAGGGAATCCACTCTGTTGCGAATATGAAGCCAAAAATGATGTGGTCATCGGTGCTAATTAAATTTTTCCCAAAATGTTACTGTTTTAATTAAGGTTACCGCCATTTACAATACAAGCTTACACAAACTATGCAATTATCGTCTGATTTTTAAGTCGTAATTTGACTTTTTTTTATTAATATTGAAATAAATTAGTTAATTTTAAACCTGCTATTATTTTTTTTCAAACGAGTAATTTTTATCTAACATAGGTATTCATATATTTTTAATTTTATATCAATACAATTGTTTAAGTAAATATATATATATAAGTAAAAGGTTATTACTATTATGTTTGTGTCATATATTTACAAGAAAATATAAAAAATAATCTTGTATAAAATAAAGAGTTATTGGTTTGGTGTGTAAATTTTTTACGTGGGGCATTTAGGTGATTCTGGGCGAAACCACTCTTTCAAACAATTTTACCCAACAAAGTAACAAAATTATCTTCATATAGAGACGTGCGGCGAGACAAACAAAACTCTGTTATCAAACCCTTTGTGAAACTTTTTTTTTAAACACCGCGTCTTAGTACCCGTTTGGATTATACGCATTATGTACTAGTACTAACTACACTACTGCGGTAGGGACAAATAAGGTTGAATTTAGAGGAAGCATACTCGTACTTTCGTGGAGGGAGATTGGAAAACCATTTAGTAAAAAAACCCTCAGTACACACGATCGTGATTCGAACACTGATCTCCCGGTCATTGGCAGTCCAGTCTTCTACGAGAGTGAGTCTTCTTGCACTGTAGGTGATAAATGAAAGGTTATTTTTTCCTTCGTTTACCACATGATTTAAGATAAAATAAATCACAAATGTAGAAACGAGTAAAAAAAGGTATCAGCCTCGTCTCTTCTGATTTGCCAGTGACGAGGAAGGTTGGAGTTCGAATCCTGAAAGGGTGTACTGAGGATCCTCAAACACTTTTCTCTCCCCCTTTAAATAGTTTATTTTAACATCCCTCCATGCAAACGTGGTCACACGTTCTTTAAATTATACAGTGTGTCTACTGCTCATTAAAGTCTTGAAATTAGATTTTATTGATGAAAATAATTTAAAAGTAACTAAATTAGCTTTCAGGTCATGGATTTTTGTGAGCCAAGCTCATTATGCAGGTAAAAATGGTAATTTTTTTTATATACTTTACTCAAATTAATTTATTATTAGTAGTAGTAGTACCGCGTCTTACTACCCGTTCGGGTTATACGCACTTACACTAATGTGTAATGGTAGGGTGATTGTGAGACGAAATGGAAGACCTTCAGTTTAACGTGGAATCCGAACCACGGTGGAGGCCTGGCATTCCACACATTCACAGGTTGTGATTAATACACGTATTGTCAGAGGTGAAGTAAGGGTTTGGCAATCACATAAATCTGTGCCGGGACCAAGGATTGAACCCCGAACCTCCAGTACAGAAGTCTGACACCTTACCCTTAGACCGCCAGGTCACCTCAAAAAACTTGAATTTACAACTAACAAGCTCAGTGACGACATAGTTCAGAAATCATGAATCTTAAAAATCAAAATCTATTAAACTTTGAATGGAAATCTCATTTCGAGGTTATAGCTAATCACTTTTTCTTGGCACTTTTTGACTTATGAATATTTATGAATAGCCCATGAAAAAGTCATGAAATATTGTTTGCATAATTCGGTAGATACCCTCTTTTACTTTCTTAATACTTCTCACATCAGTGTAAATATATTAAATGCTCAAAAATGTAGTAAATTTCGGTACACACTAAAATAACCAATCTTAACTTGACTCACCTAACCACTCTAAGCACTAACACACCTTATCACCAATGTACAAAATAGAATAAAAGAAAATTAGTAGTTCGGCCTGCGAGGCTTCTTGTTTACCTGCTGAAAACACTTCCCCTATTCCAATGACGAGTATAGACACTCACACAACAATTGGTGCTTGGGCAGTATTGGCTTGCGTTCAAAAATCAACTCTTTCTTTTGTTTCTTCTTTTAGATAGACATATATTTCCACGTTTAAAAAAAATGCCTCGTGTCAAGAAGATTCCTACAGTAGATTTACCTTACTAAATCAAATAGCCTAAGTTGTAGAAGATTATAAAAAACAACTTTAAGATAAAAAATAAAATAAAGACACTGTGAGACTATTTTTAGAACCATACAAGAATTTAAATATATTTTTCAACGTTAGATTTTTAATGTTCGACGAATGAAACGTAAATAGGCCTAAATTAACACAGAAAATCCTATTTTGACTTTCCACTACTTCATAGGTAGGCAACGTCCTTAAATTCAAGAGGAACCTTTTGGCGGAATTTCTTTTGGACGAAACTCGGATACGGGTTGCCGTCATCTCGCTCAAAGCACCCTATCCTTCGTCTTAAAGCACCTTCCAGTTTCTGATGGCACTTTGAGTTGATTATTTAAGCGCGATCTCTGGCCACTAAAGAATGGGTTCCGCAGCGCTATTAAGTGTTATTATTCCTTGGACGACCATCCTTTCTGGTCCCGAGTGGGTCGTGCCATGCTCGAGACAGGGCTGCCACGAACTAGCTTGGCCCGAAAAAAATAAATAACAGGACATTTTTTTTTGTGTCTTGGAAAAAACCCGTGAAAATATACGGAATTTTTCAAAATCTAGTAAACATATTGGAATATTTGAAGAATACAGGGGAAAAGAATGGAATATCTAATTTTAACTCAAATTGAATTAGTGCTGCCATCTGTTAGACAATCATGAAACTTTTCTAATACACTTTAGATTATGGGTAAAATAGGTATCTGCCATAATTAAATAAATAATAAAAAAGTGTTTGTTGAGGTCCTTATGTGGTTTGAGATATAAAAGTTGTCCTGGAAAATTTGTGTAATGTGACATTTCCCCCCCCCCTTTCTCTTGTATCCTTTATTTGTTAATTTGGGATTTTTAACTAAAAGCTAAAGATAATAGGTCTTTGAATGGATGAAAAAGTGAACTGAAGAATTAAGAACGTTGATTCAAACATGTCTTGTCAAATAGTAAAAAATATAAATAGTAACTAAATGATAATCGTATTTCTTATAATTAATTCATTATAACATTCATACATTCAGTTAAGTGTAAAATTACGGCTTTGAGGCCTGGTTAATTTCATCCTAAAATTATAATTGGCTCTGAGCCACCAATAAGCAGTATTATAGTTCTTAAACAAATTGCACTTGAAAAATGAAAATAATAAAAAAAATTCAAGGATTTGAGCTTCGAATCGGAAATTTCCTCGAATCCTCAAATTTATAATATCCTTAATGGTTCTAGGTATTTCGAGTATTTGAGGGCCCATTCTTAATTTAAAGAAAATAACTTTTAGAAAACACGAATACCTTTTTTTCCATCTTCGTTTGCATTATTCTATAGGTATTGTAAATATCTATCAAAAGTTACATTTGCGAACCGCATGACAGGAAGTATGAATATAGTTATTTTAGTAACGTTTATAACCACGAAAAAAAAAGGTGTGTTCCAAGTTTGGTCGTGATCCATCAATTAGTTCTTCAAAATCTTTGGGCTGAGAGAGGAAAGGAGAAAACAAATTGATCATAAAAAAAGCTGAAAGTTCAAAAATTACGTCACTAGTTTAATTTTGTTTACCACTTAGCTACAATTATTTAATAACCACCCTTCGTAAATTTAGCTTAAAATCCGAAGTATTTTAATCTTTTGGTTTAATGTTTTTTTTAAATGTTTAGACACATTTTAATTCCTTGGAATTTATCTCACTTCAAGACCATTTCATATATATTTGTTTAAGCTATTTTTCAAGTCTCTGTACTATATAGGCTTAGGAAGGTGGGGTTTGTGTTAAGACTCCACCCCCTGGATATTGTTTGACCCACTTTGGAATAATTTAAAGTCTTTTAGGTTCCACACACACACACACACACACACACACACACACATGTGTATATATATATAATTTTAGCACCGCGTCTTAGTATCTGTTCAGACTATACGCCTAGTCAAGTCATGTGATTTTCAACTCGCATTTTTGTTATAAAATAACAATAACAACATAGAAAAAATAATAACAATGTTGACCGCATATTTTTCTTAAAGGTGTTCCAAAATGTCCATTCGTAAGAAAATCAAGCTGTACGTATATATATATTTTAAGATAAAAGAGAAAGTATATGCGGTGCACCTTACCATTTATTTGTTCATGCCATTGTGTTGCGTTACACCTGCATACATTATTAAAAAAAACTTGAGGGAAAAAAACCCTGGAAATTTTGTATTATGAAAAGAGTGGCAGCCTGATACATATTTACATATCTGTTCTGGACACCCCTATCTATATCGCTGGCTTGTGAGAATATTTGCAAAGCTAGTAAAGACACTCTAAGGAACGGGATGGAACAAGATTAGCTCATTTATTTCACGAGCGCTCGAACGCACTTGCTCCAACTATGATTCCTCTTCTTACACTAGCTCACTCTACGGCGAAAATAAAAAGCATTTTGAATATAATTTTCAAGAAGCGAGATTCTTTTTAAATGAGCAAGTGATCTATATGTAATTTATTCTTTAGTTACTTTTTTCCCCCCCTTAAACATAAGGTTAGGTTCGTCGGTAAACTTAATTATATTTATATTTGAAAAAATGAGATCTAAAAGTAAAATTTTGGTAGAAAGGACCTCTAAAAAATAAACTTTTTTTTTTCCTGTCAACATTGATAACCTTTCACTTTATTACTAGTGTTATTTTATACTTTGACTTTGTGGTCTTAGTAGTCATAGCTCTTGGCTACAAATCCATAGGTCCCGGGTTTAATCCCCGGCGCTTCCAGAATTTATCTGGGAAGTAATGGGTCTGGAATGGGGTCAAACGCAGCCTAGTGAGAACAAATGAGGATCCAAGTGAATAAAAAAGTAACGGCTCCGGTCTAAAAAACTGAGATTATTGTCCGGAGGGTTTGTTGGTTGTGCTGACCACTTGACACCATCTATCTGCAAATGTTGAAATTATCATCGCTAACTGCAGTGGCTCCTAGGTCGTTGTCGGTGACCTGGCGGTCTAGGAGTAAGGTGTCAGACTTCTATGCTGGTGGCCGGAGTTCAATCCTCGGTCCCGGCAAAAAATTGTCTGATTACCTAACCCTTCCTTCACCTCTGACAAGACATCTTGTGAATGTGAGGAATGCCAGGCCTCCACCGTGGTTCGGATTCCACGTTAAACTGTAGGTCCTTCATTTCATCTCACAATCACCCTACCATTACACATTAGCGTAAGTGCGTATAACCCGAACGGGTAGTAAGACGCGGTGCTGATAATAATAATAATAATAATAATAATAATAATAATAATAATAATCCTAGGTCGTTATAGCTCGCCTGCGGGCTCACGTCATGGAATTGTTTTATAGGTATTGATAATGCAATTTGTATAGGAATAGCCTTATCTGACAGCTAGAAAACTACTAAATTTACTTTCATAGTTTCACACGTCATGTCATGTGATTTGCATTTGTCACTTTTGACATAATATTATCAATACCTATAAAAAGTAGACTATAGTGTTATTAATTTTGAACGCAAGAAAAAAAAACAGGTATGTATTTATAAAAGAGTATTCTTAACCAAAAACTGTTTTAGGGTAAGTATTACAATTCAACTTGAACTGGGGGAAATATTTTCGAAACCAATCGTCAATAAATTAGGATTAGCCCAAATGAGTAATTTGCATTCGAAAATCAAATAATTTAACCGACCTAGCTACGCGGCCACAATACGTAAATCTTTCATTGTACAGTATTGCCTCTGAGTAGGAAATTTGAGGTTCGAATCCTGGCTGGTTGGCTACCTGTTTTTGATTTATCGCTGTGATTTTCCCTACCTCTCTATATGCTGATGTGGATACATTTCCTATAAACGCCATTCCTCATCTCTAGACCTTAAATAAAAGCCGTTAGTAATCATAGTTTTTAACGTAGGCCTGCATAAAAAAAACTACATAGGTATAGTAACAGGGCTGCCACCCGTCTGGAAAACCTGGAAATATAGGAAATGTCAGAGAATTTAGTTTGACCTGGAAAAATCAGGGCAGTGTCAGGGAATTCCTCAAATTTCCTAAAAAATGACTGGAATTTTAAAATAAGTCAAATTTTTGAAAGTGTTAAACTATTTTGCTGACAACCTTTTTTTACATTAATGTTTTCTCTTAATAAATAATTAAAATTGCGATAATAATATGTGGAGTGCACAGTGAAGGCTATCGCTATATTGTGGCATTACATAACCCAAGAACATCTGCGCATGCGCCGTAGTCACCGTTCTAGTTGTGAGAAAGCGTCTGCACAACCTTCACTTTGACACTTAATACGCATGCGGATATTTGATATTTTGTATTCTTAGTTCCAAAATAGACAAAACAGTGCTTTATTATTATTTTCTACATAATTTGTAACTTAGTTTAAAAAAATGTTTTAATTAATAATTATGTTACAGCGTTATAGCAAAATTAAAATTGTTTATTTAAAACATCAAAAGCATTGCAAATTTGCTTTCTCGGTTTAGTGACCGTTTTCGCATGCTCAGACACAGATTTCTTTTAGTGTTTCTCAATTCTAAAATTAGATGCGTACGGTATTTGTTTTGAAGTACACAGCGTTTAGAGATGGGCTAAACAGTGATTTTTCGATATCTGTGATTACCGCTTTATTTGCAGTGATCACACATTGAAGCTAAATGACACGAGTGTCGTTGCGGAGTAGCACGAACGCAATTTAAATTTTGAAGAGAAGTTTGAATCTCCTCGCTTATATTTTACTGTTAGACAGTAATTATTTTATCCAGAATGTGATAACTAATGAATAAAAAGAATAGCTCACAGCAAATGATAACATACAAATTACAATCAATCATTTGCTCATCGATTAAAGATAATTTAAATTTGAAATACTGTATTATAAAACACATGGTAAGTATTTGTTTGATAAAATTTAATCATATAAACACGGATATAAATTATTATTAAAAAAATGTATTGATGTATAAAGGGGCTAAAGCATCAATCAGTCTCACCATCTAGCTCATAGCATCTGAGGGGATTATTGATTCAATCCTGATGAGTAACATTTAGGGTAATTTGTCTGAATACGAAAATTAGAGTATTTCCTTCGATAAAGGGATAAGGCAGACTGCAAGAATGGAATAAACAAACGTGAAGAGTGTATGAGAAGTGTGATTTTTGAGGGGATTTAAAAAACATTAATTCACATTCGAAAGTGTGAGTGGTGTTAATTATCTATTTTAGAGGGTACGTTCTTTCAAAAGGATCAATACCGCTCACCTTTCACTTTTACTCATTTCATTCTTGCATACAGTCTATAAAGTTTCAATATAGTTTTATTATTTTAAAAATGAGATTTAAAGTTAGTACTTTGGTACTTCCGTCTTTATAATGGTCCCAGGTTTGTTTCCCGCCTTCAGGTAGACATTTTTCAAATACTATATTTGACTTAAGTGCCAAGACAGTTATTGATAGTACCTATGATCCCTAAATATCATTTGATTATATTACTTGCAGCAACATATCGATTGTTACTACCGTGTTGTAGTACAGTCTTATTAAGATAGTTTAACATATCAGGGTGTGATCAGTTTCAGTCCACTATGAATAATTTTATACTTTTGTTGCAAGTGTCATTAAAAAACTAAACAAATAGTGTTACTTTATTATTGTGCTGTCAAATATTATCGAATGCAAATAAAATACTTTAAGTTTATATATATATATATATATATATTCTCTATATCTTTGTGAGTGTATTGATGTATAAAAACTATTAACTGTTTAATAATTAACGAAAGTAAGTGAAATATTTATGGGTAAGTTTTTTGAGCATAATTCCCTTCTTACTTTATCTTTCTAACCTTTCATGTGCAAATAAATGTCTTTCGCCTGGATTTGATTATAGAGAGATGTCTAAATATTAACAAATTAAATTATACTAAACAAGCCTGGATATATAGAATTATAATAGGATTTGACTTGCCGTTTATTTGCAAGTATAAATGGCAATATGAATTTAATAATGATTGCTGTTTTGAGAAAATACGGTGTTTTACTTGTTTATGTTCTTGAGCACCATTCATTATTAAAAACTAAACTATTTACTTTGGTATATAAATAATGTATAATGTTAAGGTAGTAGAAAAATCACTGTTATAATTTATAAATAAACATACAATAATCCAATGACATAGGAGTGGTGGTAACTAATATCTAGCATAAGTTTTTTATTGCAAACATTGATCAACCAATGTGGAAATAATTAAGATAAGAGATAATCTTAAATTATAAAAAGCAATTGCACACTCTCCTTTTGCAAAATTCTTTCATCACTATCTGCTACAATCAACTCTCGTAAAATACCTTTTGACCAAATATGTTTTTCACAAAATCTATCGTTAGATTTGTTTTTTTCTAAGGTTCTTTTGATCAGAAATCTTTCTTGTTTTGTTTTTTTCTCACAATAATGTATCTCGAAATTTGAGGGCGTATGAACGTTGACATGTCAGTTTTTAAACAATCTGAAAACTTAAAGGTTTTTTATTTTTGACATGTGAAGCCATTGTGCAGGAATAAAATCTTATAAATTTGAACAACTGTTGTTATAAAACGTCACAACTATTTGCAACGATCACGCTTTCTCATATAGTGGCAAATGGTGCAACTAAAAATCTTCTAAGTCTGATCAACTTTTATAAAGGGTTTTAAGTAGAGTGTCAAGGGGGGAGTCACGGTCGTAGCTTTCATACTGAAATGCTCAGCTGTCGCTGTCTGGTGAGAGTATCGCTAAACACCGATCACCGATATCTCAATCACTGATACTTTTGTGATCCAGTCACTGGAAGTGATGGTAATCAAGGCGTAACGGTGAGAAAATCATCGTCAGTGAAATATCACCCATCTCTAAAAGCGTTGCTTCTCAACTACCCACTATTTACAACTAGAAATAAAATGTTTTGTGTAAATGTGCGAAAATCAGTGTATCCATACTCCAAAAACAAGCTTCAAATAAATAAATAAAATATAAATGTATCTGTACATGATGGGCTTAGGCCCTATTTTTTAAAATCTTAAATAAACGTGGCTATCATTAATTACGGAGTTGGGGCATAGACTACTTGCATTGCATTTAATGACATGGAGGTTGAGGTTTGAATCCCGGTTAGATACACTTGGGTGGTTTACCCATTCTCTCCATGCTAATGTGTGTGCATCTATTTTAAGCTACCTTCTCATTCCTGCCATATTATATTGCGTTGTTGGAACTATTATATTTTTGTCTTGAAAACCTGGAAATGTCAGGGAATTTCAATGTTATAAATTAGTGGCAACCTTGGTCCCTGAGTAAGATTTATCTTACGTGGATGTGTAGAAACACGGTTCCGGTACTTTGCTTTTACGACTAGCAACGCCCTCTATAAAACACCACGCAATAATTTAAACATCATGGATGTCGTTCCTACTGATACAACACACGGTACAGCTGATAGTGTCATCACCATTTTGTTTGTTATTTTATTAAAATAAAGTTTAATTTTCTTAAAGAGTTATTTTCACAAGCAGAAGCTGTTTAGCTTTACTTATAGTTTGAAACGTATATACATGTCAAAAAAAACGCATATTTAAGCACCATTTGAATGGCGCGGTTTTTAACCAGCTCGGAAACCTTCTGAGCGAATTAACCACAGAAGTCGAGGACTTACTGTTCTTGTAATTTCCATTTTCTTTTTCTTCCTGGCTCTCCACACACTAGTAAAATATTAATGGAGAAGATAAAATCGACCTTAACGAGGTCACATCACTCCTCAAAACGTCCCCTTTTAAAGTTGATTAGCTGTGATAATTGAGTTTCCTTGCCTTTCTTCCGTTCCACTTAGTTTTTTTCTCTCTCTATTTTACTATTATTATTGCGTCGTAGTGATAGAATCTACGGATCACAATAGACCGGTGGCCGGTTCGAATTATCGATCAGAGTCCTCCTTCCTTCTCAATCCGCCCTAATGTTATACGGGACAAGTCTACAAAGGAGCGTCAGTAAAGAGGGTTGTGGGGGGAAGGAAGCACTTCCCGTGTGAAGTGCGCTTGTGCTGCGCTTTGCGGCCAACCATAGAAACAGACTTGGCCCTCTGAGAAATAAGCGCGGGAATTATTGCCAGTTTAGCAGGTGGCTTCCAAATAATCCTACAGTAGTTGCATTGCGTTTGGGAAATAACCTTTGTCGGTAAACAGAAGGTAGTTAATAGCCGATTAAGGATTTTTTAAAGGGTGGTAGTGGGTATGACTATTGTATGTTTATAAAATAGTCTTACTATTGTTTAGGTCTACTTGATTTTTTAAACTTGTCTTATACCAATTTTAAAGTAAGCCTGTAGGCCTATATTATAAGATACTAGTATTTTTAAAAAAATGCTATTGTGAGTCAGTAATTTATTCTTAAATCGCATTACTCTTCGTTTCATTCTCCGCGTCTTACTCCACGTCCGAGTTATGCGCATATCAAATACTAACGGTATAGAGTTGGAGCAGGTAGAATATCGACTAAAAGCACTCGCATTTGCTTAAGGGAATAACGGGTTGTGGCGAAACCTCTTTAGAAAAGAATACACAACACTACATCGTGCCGAGCTTTGAACCCCGATCTTCCTACGACCGGAAAACCATACAAAAAACATTTAGACTGCGTGTCCAACAGCGCAATATAAGTAGAGTAGTCCAAAGTGAAAAACTGTGCCCGGATCAACGAGGATAAAGGATGAGAAAAACACCCTCAAAACGCTCGGCAAGGATTCAAACCTCTTTGACGACAAGGTGAATCTAACGCCTTGAGAAATCTTGGTAACCGCAGCATGCTGCGTTCTGACGCCAGAACTAGCTATCAAATATTATTTAAACCCAAGGGAGCATAATATTGAAGGTAGAATTTGAACTGGTGCCATAATTCGCCTCACTGCAGGATTAAATTATTATTATTAGCACCGCGTCTTACTACCCGTTCGGGCTATACGCACTTACGCTAATGTGTATTGGTAGGGTGATTGTGAGATGATATGGAGGACCTACAGTTTAACATGGAATCCGAACCACGGTGGAAGCCTGGCATTCCTTACATTCACAAGTTGTGTCTTGTCAGAGGTGAAGGAAGGGTTTGGTAATAAGATAAATCTGTGCTGGGACCGAGAATTGAACCCCGGACCCCAGCACAGAAGTCCGATACCTTAACCCTAGACCACCAGGTCAACCATATCAATGTTATATCTAACAGAATTCAAGAGTGTAGTTTATAAAGGCTTCTAATTGCATTTTACATTTAGATGCGTTCATTTACTAGGAGTTTTTTCTTTCTTAGTATATTTAGGTCATTTTTTGAAACTTTAAGGTAATTTTTTAGAATCTTTAGATAATTTTATAGTCGGATCGGGAAGATAATTATGTGTTTCAGGGTCATTTCAGTGTTGCTTATTGTTACCCCGCGTGGGTGACTGCTATCAAGCAGAGCGGCTCTCATTCATACACGTGCTTAGTGTAAATATATTTCAGAATACATGTGCTCTTTTACTCTTAAGAGTCAACTTTAATTTGAGGGTTGAAGGGCAATGTTTTTCATGTGGTCGTAACTTATACATACCAAGACGTGCCTCGACGTTTATCATAAACAAAAGATTTTTCCTCTTGACGCAACGTACTCTCTGTTTCTTGCACCCTGATAATCTGACAATGTTTGAGCTATTAACGAAGGCATCAGGGGAGAGGGGTTCGCATCCCTAGTATAACCTTGAAACACACAAACAAATGACGAATAGTATAGATGAGAAACTTTTCAAATGAAGAGAAAAAGTTGTCGTTAAATTTCAGGACACCCTTGACAGATATCTAAGAACTAGGGGTGTGCGAGATAGCGTTTTTTTTTTGTTTTGTTTGAGACGAGAATGGGAACGAGACACAACAATCGAGATGGGATGAGGAACGAGAAATGTATAATCTCTTACTTCTGGACGAGAACGGAAATTAAAAATGTATATAATTAATTATTTCCAATACTATCTTAAAACACTGTGCAATATTTAATTTGTTGAATTAATACCTAAGTGAGATATAAAATAAATCAACTAACCAAAATAACTTAAATACATATTCTGAAAATTGAAAAATGACACCTGGACACGGGAATCGAACCCGGGACCTTCGGCTTAGTACGCCACTGCTCTTACTACTGAGCTATCCAGGGTTCGTCCCGTGCTCATGGTCATTCTTCACTCATAGTTTAAGGCAGAGTCTAATAAATATATCACATATCAAATAATAATAATAATAATAATAATAATAATAATAATAATAGCAAACATAAAAAATGTGTTATTACACATTGTTTTCTATATTCAGGAATGAAAGAACAATTCCCGAAATTTTCGAGATTATAGCATCTCTGTCCCGGCAGTCGGGTCGGGAACGGGAAATACATTTTTCCCGTAAGAATCCCGAAATTCGGGAATCCCGCACACCCAGAGTTTTTAGGTATATCAAGTTAGGGTGCAACCCGCTTAGCAAAATAAGAGTTCTTCAAGTAGAAAGAGCGTACAGAGCTATTTTTTCTAATGGTGGCCCGCTAAAAAAAAATGTTACTACACCTTTAGCTAGTAAAAGTTTTTAGACGTATGCATGCGGCCGCAGTGATCGTTCATTTTGTTTTGCAACTGAAATGATCGGCCATGTTGTTTTGCAGCATCAACGACCGGCCATGTGGGTTTTTTCAGCCGTTTTAATTAATATTAAGTTCACTTGGTTTCAGGTCGGTCGCTCCGTCCAGCACGCTGTTTCCCCCTCAAGCGTGGCCCAGCCCAGCCTCCACTATTCATCACGCGCCGGATCTCGGTGTCTGGGGGATTCCCCCCGCCCCCGCGCCGACCCCCTGCCTGTACGGCGGCGGTGGCTACTTCTCGCGCGGCAAGACGCTCCCCAGCGAGACTTGCAAGCAGATGGTGAAATCGGCGGCCATGATCCGGCAGTCCAGCCTCACTAAGCTGGGGGTCATGATCAACACTGCCGTCAACAGCAAGCGATACAGTCAGTATGAGCCTTCGCTTCCAATAATGTTATAGTTCTACAAAAAGGTTAGATGAGTAGTAGCCTTAGCGTCCAAAAATGCTATAGTTTCACAAAAAGGTTAGATAAGTAGTAGCCAGAAGCCTTAGCGTCCAACAATATTATAGTTTCACACACAAAAAAAAGTGTATATCTGTACGTAGTAGATTTAGCATCCAACAATGGTGTAGTTTCACAAAAAGCTTAGATCAGTAGTAACATTAGCGTCCAATAATGTTATGGTTTCACACAAAAAAAAAGTTTATATCTGTACGTAGTAGATTTAGCATCTAACAATGGTGTAGTTTCACAAAAGTTTAGATCGGTAGGCCTAGTATACATAGCGTCCAACAATATAGTTTCACAAAAAAAGTTTATATCTGTACGTAGTAGATTTAGCATCCAACATTGGTGTAGTTTCACAAAAGTTTAGATCGGTAGGCCTAGTATCCATAGCGCCTAACAATATTATAGTTTCACAAAAAAAAGTTTATATCTGTACGTAGTAGATTTAGCATCCAACAATGGTGTAGTTTCACAAAAAGCTTAGATCAGTAGTAACATTAGCGTCCAATAATCTTATGGTTTCACAAAAGCTTAGACCAGTAGTAGCATTAGCGTCCAATAATGTTTTGGTTTCACAAAGGTTTAGATATGTACAGTAGCCCCATGGCTTCTTTGGTGCTGACTGACAGCTTTGAAAAGTTACCAGACCAAATTATGTATCCCTACGCCGAACCAAATGATCTGCAAAAAGATGTGTTTAGCAGCTGTCACTTCTGACGGTCAAAATTTATGTATATACCTAAATATTGACTGTCAGAAGTCAGCTGTGAACTGTCAGTCAGCACCAAAGAAGCCATGGGGCTACTATAGTAGCATTAGCGTCCGACATTGTTATAGTTTCACAAAAAGTTTAGCTATATACAGGGCTGTCTTAAGATAAAAAGTCGCCCATGGGCAAATGCTGGCGAAGTGCAACCCCCACCCCACCCCACTCCCACTCACTCTCACTCTCTCTCTCTTTTCTACCAACATTCACTTGTATCCCACATCTCAAATGATTGAATTCAGACCAAATTTACTACTTCTACCAAGGGTGCCAGCAGAATTTTTCTCCAGGGGGTGGGCAAACCGGGGGATATGAGGGAGTATGGAATATCCCCCAGCAACGACGGATGGTTCGAGGGTCCTCCCCAGGGAGAATTTATTAAATTTAAACCTCCTAAGAAGCTTTTTAAGGCAATCCTTGTCTTTTGAAATAAGATACATCATAAGAAAAATGTTTCAAACTTCTAATATTTACGCAACTTCAGTATCTCGTGGGACAGGGGGGAGGCAATTTCCCCACCTGGCCCCTCTTCGGGTGCCCCTGACTTCTAATTATGAAGCACATTAGGTAATCACACAAATTTAAATAGCTTTTTAAAATAGGTAATAGTTAAAATTTTAGTTAAAAGAAAACCAGCACCAAAAACAAGCAAGTATATTATAATGTTCTCGGTATTTATTTACAAGTCCACTTTGCGCGATTTTACTGCAGCAAAATTGTGAATTAAACTGTCACACAAAATATTATCCAGTAATTCAGCATTTATAGCAAAATAAGCCATCCCCGAAAGTTTCTCTTCATTTTGAGTTTCGTAAGTATTTCTTCACCCTTCTCAGAACTGAAAAAGATCGTTGTAAGCTTGCATTGGTAGAAGGATTACACACACAAAAATCTGAATGAAAGTGTCTATATTTATATATGTAACGATTAGGCGTTTGATTCGAATAGTTAAAAAAAAAAATCAGGGTGACTTCATCCAGTTAGTTCTTTGAAGAACTCCTGGAAATTGACATACACTTCAATTAATTCCCTATCCACAATGTCGGGATATGCTTCAACGAAACAGCTTTCCTGGCATAGTCTCTAATATCACGGTGTGGCATCGAAATTAATTTACTAAGAAAGCCAAATCTTAAGTCGAAATTTGAATATGCACATATTCTGCATGAAAGCTCCACAACCAGTTTATCAATGGTAAACAAAAATGCATTTGTCCTGATACCTTCCCTGCAGTCAAAAATCGTGCCATTTGTCTTTATTGACCTCATCACGCTGCAGTATTTCCCTCTTGACTCTTCACAACCATCTTTCGCCCCCCCCCAGCCCCCTTTCCCATTCATAGTAGTCAAATATATCAGGAGCCCTTCCACATAACTTCTTAGTAAATTATACCTCAGGAAGGATTACATCATTCAAACTGGTAGTAATACTTTGAAGACTCTTGCTCACTTTGTCAAACCGTTCTAGAATCTCTATCAAAAATTCGGTTAATATTTCGGTCTCCAACCTAGCAACGTTAGCACAAAAACCTTCAGCCTCAGCTCGTGTTTCTGGCTTTTCGCATAGATTATTGGCAATTTTTGTTCTGGTTGAAAGAAAGGTGTGGTAGAATGCCGTCAGTGCTCGGCATGCATCATGTCTTGCAAACCACCGTGTTGTTGACAAAGGCTTTGGCAGCAGTTTGATGTCAGCATTATTTGTTTTAATTTCACCTTGGAGAATTTACCATCTGCTTGTGGACTCAATCAAAAGTGAGCATACCGTCTAGTCACTGTATTCAAGAGATTTTATGAAAATCGTAACATTCAAAAATGCAATTACTTCCACCAAGCGGCCCTGGGTGATTTCTCCTTTTGCCTCTTATGTTAAGACGTACCCGATTATGTAGTAGCATTAACGTCCAATAATGTTATAGTTTCACCCAATTTTAGATATGTAATAACATTATTGTCCAGTAATGTTATAGTTTCATGAAAGTTTAAATATGTAGTGCACTAGCGTCCAACAATGACCTTGAAAGGTCAGCAAGCTTATTTGGCTTTGTTCCAATATGTTATGGCAGTTGTCATGTCAACCTGATTTTGTGCAGTCGGCCCACCTAATAAATTAACCAACATACAAAACAACCCTATTCTTATTTTTATAGCTGTTGTAGAAATACATAATTAGGGAATTTGGCATGATTTTTTTTTTTAATCAGCCATTCGAGGTTGGTCTACCAAATTTTTACTTGTTTCCCTTTAAAGAGATCAATTCTTAAAAGCTGTTGAATTGGAACATTAAATATTTGCCATTTTCTATTAATATGGTACTTTTTTTTTTGCTTAGGTGAAACTATGGAAGTAATGAATTATTTCTCGATGCCTGCGCCTTAACTCAGTATTTATAATTTTCAATGTGGCCCATAAGCTTAAACAAGTTTGACAACACTGATATATAATATAAGATAGGGTCATAATGTAAGCAGTTAAGTGTTTAAAAAATAAACCTCCCCTAAGTCCCTATCATTTTTGTGGCGTAATTTCTACATCCCTTACGGTATTAATTAAGAAACCCACTCACCCCACGAAAAAAAACAACCTATGGTCACCTAGGTAGGTAATGTATAGTATGCTTTTGGTAGGAAGAACAGAAGTTGGTCACTAAAGTTACTAAAACAATTTTAATATATTCATGGCTCAAGTTGTGTTGTTTGCAGCTGTCACTTTTGATAGATTTTATGAGTATCTATAAAATAACAATAATATAGTAAAATGTTGTTAATGTTGGAAGCAAAGAATTATGTTTGAATTTTATCTACTATTCTTTCAACCAAAATCAAGGTATAGCTCGAACTAAACATAGACTAATGGTGCGTTTTTGTTGTTGCTATATCTTAGAAAACAGTGGAATTTAGACGATGAAACAATTTTACCTTATTTAAAAGACACATCAAAATTTTAAAAAGGGTTTTTAAATTAAAAAACTGTTGTATTGATTCCAATTTTGCTGTTGTCGAATAAAGAATACAGTAAACAGCACTTTGATAAGTTTCTCTAGTCCGAGGAAATCTTCCAAATTATTTAGTTTGTATTTTATGTAATTTTAAATTAAATTTCTGAGTGTTAAAAATACATTTCGGCTTGGATACAAACACTACAAAAGTATCGAAGGTGTAAGAGCACAATTCTTTTAACCAATGTTGTAAAATATGTCAAATCATTTATTTATTCTTTAAATTATTGTATTCTACTATAAATCATTTAACTTGATTTTCCCCAATAATTTTCACCCGAACAACTACTAGCACTGACCAGTGACAATTTATTAAACTATATTTAGTGAATATGTCTGCCGCTAGGATGTTTACATATCTTTTCTTATTTTATTCCGAATGTGATAACTAATGAATAAAAAGAATAGCTCACAACAAATGATAACATACAAATTACAATCAATCATTTGCTCATCGATTTAAGATAAT
The DNA here is from genome assembly GCA_901482245.1 of Timema douglasi. Lineage (NCBI taxonomy): Eukaryota > Metazoa > Arthropoda > Insecta > Phasmatodea > Timematidae > Timema > Timema douglasi. The sequence continues at coordinate 152,824 of CABEEJ010000679.1, forward strand.
TTAAATTGGAAATACTGTATTATAAATCACATGGTAGTTATTTATTTGATAAAATTCAATCATATAAACACGGATATAAATTATTATTTAAAAAATGTATTGATGTATAAAGGGGCTAAAGCATCAATCAGTCTCACTATCTAGCTCATAGCATCTGAGGGGATTATTGATTCAATCCTGATGAGTAACATTTAGGGTAATTTGTCTGAATACGAAAATTAGAGTATTTCCTTCGATAAAGGGATAAGGCAGACTGCAAGAATAGAATAAACAAACGTGAAGGGTGTATGAGAAGTGTGATGTTTGAGGGGATTTAAAAACATTAATTCACATTCGAAAGTGTGAGTGGTGTTAATTATCTATCAAATTCTTTCGAATGCAAATAAAATAATTTAAGTTTCTATTGATTCTCTATATCTTTGTGATTGTATTGATATATACAAATTATTAATTGTTTAATAATTAACGAAAATAAATGAAATATTTATGGGTAAGGTTTTTGAGCATTGTCCGCTACTTACTTAAATTTCTAACCTTTCAAATAAATGTCCTTCGTCGGGATTTTATCCTATTGATATGTCTGAATATTAAAAAATCATATTATATTAAATAGGCCTGGATATGATTATATTATCATTTGATTTGCCGTTTACTTGCAAGTATAAATGGCAAAAGAATTTTTTTAATGATTGCTGTTTTGAAAAAATACGGTGTTTTACTTGTATATGTTCTTGAGCACCATTCGTAATTAACAAATAAACTATTTACTTTGGTATATAAATCATGTATAAAGTTAAGGCAGTAGAAAAATCACTTTTATAATTTATAAACAAACATACAAGTACCCAACGAGATAGTAGTGTTAACTGATATCTAGCAGAAGTTTTTTTTATTGCAAACATTGATCAACCAATGTGGAAATACTTAAGAGAAGAGCTAATCTTAAATTATAAAAAGTAATTGCATACGTTCCTTTTGCAAAAAATGACCATCATTATCTGCTACAGTCAACTCTCGTAGTCAAATATGTTTTTCTTAAAATCTATCATTAGATTTGTTTTTTTTCCAAGGTTCTTTTGACCAGAAATCCTTCTTGTATTTTTCTCTCACAGTCATGTCTCTCGAAATTTGAGGGCGTACAAACGATTACATGTCAGTTTTAAAACAATCTGGAAACTTAACTTTATTCTTATTTTTGATGCCATTGTGCAGAAATAAAATCTTATAAATCTGAACAGTTGGTTTTATAAAACGTCACAACTATTCGCAACGATCACAACGCTTTCTTAAATAGTGGCAAATCGTGCAACTAAAAAGATTCAAAGTCTGATCTAATTTTATAAAGGATTTCGAGTAGAATGTCATAGTGGTGATCTTAACTAAAGAGAATAATAAACTTTGAAGACTTTTTTTTTTCGACTACTATCTTACAAAGAAGATATAGTTTTTGTACAAGTCATTTGAGTTTATTGTTTATATAATTTAAATTACATATTGAGTAATAAATATAAATATATCTATCTACTTTTATAGAAATTTAAATTTCATGTTCAGTAATATACATGGAAATGTGAATTTTGTCTATCTTTGGTGTCTTAAAATCGCTCATCGTTTGTCTACTGTCGCATAGACTATGACGTCATATTCGTTGTTATGCACTCGTGAGTGCGGCCATTGCGTTTAGATATTTTACATTGAAATGTGACAAATCCCTTTTCATCGGTTTCCCTATCTCACTAAATACCTAATTATCCTGTTTGTTTAAATTTAAATAAATTGCGTAACACATCGAAAGTCCCCCCAGAGTCTGATATGGCCGGTGAGTAGTGTAAAAACATTTGACTTTAGAGCGACCTAATTGGCACCTCTATTTGTAAAAACAACGGTAACACTGTAGTTTGATTCGTTACAAAATGAAAGGTATATACACTGTTATATTTTGGCTGTGTATATTTGTATACTTATATTAAAGTGAGTTTTAATTTTTGTGGTTCTTGCTTCTTTCAGGCAATGGTGGTGATACACAATGGTGCTTTTCACAGGTGAAAGGGACGCTAGACGACGATGTGACAGAAGGCAAGTCGCAATTTAGTCCACAACCTGTGAAGTGTTTAGTCCTTTGTTTATATATTACATCGAGTTTCAGTGAAGTGATGAGTGAATTTAAACATATAGCAGTTGAAAAACGCCTTTAGTTTGACAAGTGCCATATCTAGTTTCTTTGTAAAAGTTTATGATGTATTTATTTATAGACAGCCACTTTACAAGTAATTAATAGTAGGCAAAACTAGTACATATTATCTAATCTGTGTTGAGGAATTTACTCTGCCTTATTTTATATTTACATTTAATAACGTTTATTTCAACATGCAATTTTAATGTCAAAATAATTTTGTATTGGTCAATCAGGTTAAGGGCTTAGCCTACATTATTAGAAGTTGATATAGGCTAAAAGCTTATACATAGTGAAGCATGTTTTTGAATCTAGTCACTTTGTTTTTATTTTTTTATTTTAATTAGAAACTGGTCGTTGAATCTTAGACAAACATTTTTATTGATATTTACAATTCATTGTTTTAATGCACCACATATTTTGTGATGTCTATCCTTTTACATATCATTAATCTTAACTGTTTTTATGCTATTTAGGTTCTTGGGAATTACTGTAATATCAAATACAAACTTTTTTTTCCACTTTGTTTACCTTAGTTAATTTAGTTAATGAGAGGAGGATAGTACACAAGAAAGGATTCTTTACACTTATTCTTTAGTTGTGTCTGAATAGTCTGCACACTACACACTTCTAGGCCTACACTTTAATCAAACCAATTTCTGGTGCGGTGCCAAAAGTCTATAGGGTGCATACTTCTAACAGTCAGCATTTAGGTATATACTTAAATTTTGACTGTCAGAAGTTTCACATGTTTTTGCAGATCATATGGTTCGGCGTAGGGATACATAATTTGCTCTGATAACTTTTCAAAGCTTTAAGCTGTCAGCTGTGAGCTGTCAGTCAGCACCAAAGAAGCCATGTGGCTACTGTAGTAACATTCAGACAGCACAGTACAGTTAAAGCCACCTGGTGGCTACTTTTGTATTTCTTTGACAAGAATGAAATTTCATTGTATTTTACATGGTGCTGTAAATGTATGTTAGTACTCTATTAGTGGTATAGAAAAGTTACAATTGAGACATTTTGTAATTTAAAAAAAATCTGCCTGGATGGAGACACAATGGTCAAAAAAGATAATTTTAGATATTTAATATAGGCCTTATAAATAGCCCCCCTAACTACTATACTTTTGTTTTAAAGCATAAATAGTTAAATACACAGGCTAATTGGGCTTCAAAGATTAATTTGTATACAGTATCTTACATAAAATATCTCTTGTTTAGAGCCATTCTAAATATTTCACAACACAATTGAAACTCTTTCAGATAACAGACTCAATAATTAAATCCACACAAATCACAAGAGTTATACCAATAATACCAAATTAGGTATATCTAAAACATTTCCCCATATTTATGAGCCTAGGGCAGTAGTATGGACTGTTCAGACATGGCCTTTGTCACATATAGTCTTTCAAACTAACTTTAAACCCGTTGAAACTTAAAATATAAAATAAGTTGATGGGATATTTTGTGGAATTGGCAGAATCTAAAGTTTTTTTGTTGTAATATTACCTCTAGTCTAACTATACAGAATAACATTGACAGCAACACTTTTATTCAAATCTTTGACATATAATAGAAATTTGGAAGTGATCATGTTAACACATTACCATGAAACTGCCGTGTTAACACTCTTTTGACACAATGCTCGTCAAATTTACAGTAGGTCGTTCTTACAAATTTCACCAAGTCCGTCAATTCTATGGGATCTTGAATTTAAATACGCATAAAATCTTTGCCTTAATCATCTACGTGTTTGGTTAATGCTATGCATTCCTTAGACTGTTAGTTTCAAATTGTGGTCATAGATGGTATTTCACTGCACATTTTCGAGTGGAGTGTTTATAACTAAAGCAACCCTGCATTTCACCCTCCAAGTAGCTCAAATTCACTGATTCTTAGCGTGAATAACATGCACTTCTGTTTCTTGTGTTTGTGCCGCATAAATAATTGCAAGGAGAAAATGTTTATTTGATAAGGAAATTGCAGAAATAGTGAATTTAGCTGATGTAGATGACATTGAAGATGAACAATAAGAATTGGTGGAATTAGTGATAAAATATAGAATCCAATGCTGTTTACGAAAGTAAACGATATGTTATAGTAGAGCTACACAAACGTCGACATGAAAATATTATTTTATATTATAGGGCCTAAATGTCTATTCAGATTTTAAATAATACATGATTGAATGATAAACACTTGAACGATTAATTACATTATAGGCTATTATACTTTCTAATGTATACTCCATTCACGGTAGGAATTACTCTCTGAAAGGTCTTTTTTCCTACCAATATCCTACTATATAGTAGATTTATGGTAGAACCTATGCATATTTTAGTGTACACGGCAACACACAAAGGCCTTTCAGAAGTCAATTCCTACCGTGAATGGAATATATAGAGTAAAGTACATTGTGACATCTTGCGGGAAGGTCTGTAGTTAGTAAAATATAATTTTATAGTAAATTTATATACAATTCTGGTAGCATTTAAAATTCAGATTATTCATTAGGAAGATCTTCATTATGAACCTATGCATATTTTAGTGTACACGGCAACACACAAAGGCCTTTCAGAAGTCAATTCCTACCGTGAATGGAATATATAGAGTAAGGTACATTGTGACATCTTGCGGGAAGGTCTGTAGTTAGTAAAATATAATTTTATAGTAAATTTATATACAAATCAGGTAGCATTTAAAATTCGGATTATTCATTAGGAAGATCTTCATTATGAACCTATGCATATTTTAGTGTACACGGTAACACTTATAACCAGATGATTGTGTTAGTTTGTTTATAAATAATTGTATTACTTTTTTGTTTTTTCCTTTTACATAGTACTTTTAATAAGAACCTGTGACCTGGTGGTCTAGGGGTAAGGTTTCGGACTTCTGTGGTGGGGGTCTGGGTTCAATCCTCGGTCCCGGGACTGATTTATCTGATTATCAAACCCTTCCTTCACCTCTGACAAGACATCTTGTGAATGTGAGGAATGCTAGGCCTCCACCGTGGTTTGAATCCCACGTTAATCTGTAGGTCCTCCAATTCATCTCACAATCACCCTACCATTACACATTAGCGTAAGTGCGTTTAACCCGAACGTGTAGTAATACGCGGTGCTAATAATAATAATACTAATATTAAGAACCCTAATAAGAGCACTTTACAAGATATCACACTAGATTAATTATTCAGGATAAAGAATAATGTAGCTCCAAACTGGCTTTTGAATTTTTTAAATCCAATATGGGGCTGTGTAGATATTAATTTTTAAAAATCCCTAAAATTGGCTGATTTCTGAGGGTAAATACATAATCTTGGCCCGGTACTGAGTGTTAATAAAGTAAGAGTAAAACCATTAAAAGTAACTAAAAAAATTTGTCCAAGACCTATCATGGTGTTTCATACATTTTAAAACTTTTAGTTTGTCCTAATTACATGTGTGTTTACATGTCTCGTAACATGATTATTTTCTCTCTTTGTTTATAGCTGACATAATATCTTGTGTGGAGTTTAATCATGATGGAGATCTGTTGGCCACTGGAGACAAAGGTGGACGTGTTGTCATTTTCCAAAGAGATCCAATTGTGAGTCTTTTAAATACATTTTATCCTAAAAATTCATTAGTACCTAATCAGGGTGTCTACTGGGTCACGAAAAAGTCACTAATGTTTAATATTTTGGTCATAAAGTCACGAAAATAATTTATTTTGAATTTCCCGCACATCGTAACAACGCAAATGCTTCAAAGATAGTGCTATCCACTACACGTGATGGCACGCACCACAATGAAGTTGCCTGATTGTTTTGTTTGTGATTCCAACGACAAGGTTAACTTTCGCCATCTTGTATTAAATATTAATTTGGCATGCTACTTGTCTCGTGGGGTGTGTGAGTACATTATGCTGTGTGTGTGTCTACAAATAATGATTTTCGAGAGAATGAATTGGAATTCAGGTTTTGTAGATGATACGGGAAAATACCAGAACATTTTCTACAGAAACCGGGCGTTCATCTGTGTTGTGGATCTGGATCTAGATGTTGTCGGAAATTATCAATTTCTTGCGCTTTCAGTGATCCGACTGCAATTTGAAGGCGGTGTAAAATGTATATTATAATTTCAAATTAACGTTGGCAGCAAATAGCAATAGTTTTCGCAGTGAAATATGGCGTATTTTTTATAAAATATAAAATAATATTAATGTTAATATTTAATCCTTGACGTAATTCATTTAATTTTAAAGACCGTTCTTTCAAAACAGTTGAAATTTACCAATTTTTAAATTTATTTTCGTTGTCTAATGGGCACATAAAATATTAGGCCTAAATTATTTTTTAATCGTGTGTTGCGAAAAAATCCATAATTTTTTGGGGGGGGCATTCAAAGATTTTATGTGTGAAGTTTAGGCTAATCTGTTAAAAGATGCCTGGTAAATGTTCATTCAAAGAGTTGTGGCTGACTGTTGGAGAAAATAAATACTCAAAGTGGTTGCGCCCTGTTGAAGATGACCAGTATAAGGCTTATTGTACATTTTATAAATCGAAATTTGGTATAAGCCACAGTGGGTTGAATGGAGTGAAAATTCATGGAAAAGGTAAGAAGCATTTGAAACTAGCCTCTGCCCTACTCCAAGGTTTTTTTTTATTATAATATCTAGGCCCAATATACACTATAATGCTCGACCATTTACTGAAGGAATTTTTTTTGCACCGTGTCTTACTGACTGTTTGGGCTATACACCCCCGAAGGTATTTTGTGGTCAAAAGAGGTCACCAAAAAGTCACACATTTTAGTTCCTCTAACTGAGTAGACACCCTGCTAATTTGTATAGTTGGAGGAAAAGATGGATATTACTGCTAGTGTTATGAAAAGAAACATTTTTCACAAAAAACAATTAAACTTTTGAACAAAAAAGTATACATGTCTGAAACCAAATATTAGGTAGGTCATAATGCCCCATATCTCAATCATAGTTTTTATTGATCAAAACTCTTCAAGAGGAAATACAGAGAAAATAAATATAGTTCCCTAAGGGGGAAAAAACTGAAATAAAACTAAAGGTAGACTTTATATTAGTCTTATTTGCAGTCAAAAGGTAGGTACTATCATATGACTGAACTACATACTCAAAACTAGATATACTTTACCCCAAAAAACAAGTTATTTTATTGCTTAAAATCAGCATTATTAACTGGCAGTAAACGCAAACTACTGTTATATAATAACCTAATTTTAATTATCAAGTTTGACTTTCCAATCACGAATCATAATTTGTTTACAAACACCATAAAGAGTTGCTTTAGCACAATGGCTAGTACAGCCCTGGCTGCCAAATGATTTTCTTTTTTTAACTACCCGCCTTGGTGGTGTAGTTGGCTAACGCGCTAGTCGTGTTGAGCTCGACTGCTTAGGACGGGGAGATCGAAGTTCGAATCTCGGTCGGGTGAACTGAGGGTGGTTTTTCCTAAATGTTTTTCCACGCTCCCTCCACACACATGCGGGTTCACTTCCTCTAATTTAACCTTCCCAATTCCTAATCCATTAGCGTAATTAGTACTTAAAGCGTATAACCCGTACGGATAGTAAGACGCGGTGCTAAATAATAATACATTATTTTTTTTAACTGCGACTATTATTTAGGGGTACAGTTAAATCTGTTTCAGTCTAGGTCAAAATAATTTGGAGCCTAGATTATTATTTTAAGTATTACACATATCAAATTAATATTAAAACAAGTTAAAATTTGGGTCTTGTGTTTAAAAAAGAAACTCCTCCTCCCCTCTTATTGAAATATCTCTTTTTTTAAAAAAATAATCACGCTTAATAGAGCAGCTAAAGTGCAGTAGTTTTCAACCTGGGAGACTTGAATAAAGGAGGAAATAAAGTTAAAAATCAGCCAAGAACATAATGATAATTTGAAAAAAATTTCCAATCCCTTTTCCAAAGTAGTAACTTTTTCCTTGTATTGGCGACAGTGCCCTCTCACCATTAGGTACTATTTGTAATGGTACTAATGGAAATAATCATAAACAAAGTGGTGGGAAAACTTGGGAAGAAAAGAATCTATGATGTTTGCCGATGACTTGATGGTATGGAGGGAGAAGGTAGAGGAAGCACAGGAATGGAATGAGGAAGTAAAATGAAATTAGCGGGGCCAATTATGAAGTGATGGTAATGACAAAGAAGGGGATAAAGTTAGATGGAATAGAGCTGAGAAAAGTACAAAACATACAAATCTTGGAAGCATGCATGAAATGAAAGGTGGAAGTAAAAAGGGTCTAATGAGAAGAGGGTAGCAAGGAGAGTTGTATTATAGGTGTGTAAAAGACCTGCTCTGGAGAGAAGTGTCCTTGAAGTGTAAGGAAGTGTTATACAGGGAGTACTTTGCACCCTTTGTCACATATGCAACAGAAACATGCACATTGAATACAAGAGAGATTAGGAAAGTGGAGGCCATGGGAATGAAGTTTGTGAGGAGCATGCTATCTGTTCTACTCCATTCACGGTAGGAATTACTCTCTGAAAGGTCTTTTTTCCTACCAATATCCTACTACATAATAGATTTATGGTAGGGAAAAGGGCCTTTCATAAATCATTTCCTACCGTGAACAGACTTTACAAGAGAAACAAGATTAGCAATAAAGCTATCCGTTAAAGTGTAGGGGTATAGAGAGTGCATGAGATAAAGGAAGCAAGACAGAGATGGCATGGGCATTTAATGAGGATGGGAAAAAAGAGGATGCCAAAGAAACTATTGGCAATGATGTATCTAGACCGCAAGGGAGGCCAAGAAAGAGACGGGAGGAGCAAACAAAGTGTGCAAGTGAGAGGAGAAGAAGGGAAGAAATTAAAGGAGGAAGAATGGTGGGGTGATAGAGAAAGATGGAGGCATTTTACTAAACTGACCCAGCTAATGATGATGATATTAGCAACACTGCCTACCAGTTTTAATTAATCTAGTATATGACCAGCCAAAAATAAGATGCTTGTGCGCATGCACATGTTGATTTTTAAGGCTGCAAGCCTCAGATTTGCCCCTCAATTCTCTTTGCCCTCCCCTTCAGCTACCATTGCGGCCACATGCAACATCATTGAATTTTCAACTCTGACTCTCATAAAAACTAAACAGTATTGTCAACTTGAAGTGTAAAGCGATTAGCGGTTAGCTCTTATCAAACATCAGACACAATATTCAAAAACTGATGGAAACAAAATAGTGTCAACGGTGATTGATGCACACTAATTATCAGGGTTTTCTTTTTTAGAATCCTGTCTTGCTACCTGTTTATAAATTTATGTACTAATTATGCTAAGGGTTTTAGGGTTTAGGAAGCTTATACTCAAAGGAATTGAACTCACATTTTTTTGGAGGAAGAGTGTAAAACCATTTTGGGGGGGAAAACTCATTACATGCAAACTAGATTCAAACCTCAATCTCCTTTTAATCGGCAGTTTAATTTTCTACTGTGAGACTAGCGCCTTAGACCATGCAACCACCGAAACATGTGGAAATTTGTTGATCTTTCAACAGCTTTGTCAGCTGAAACAAAGTTAGAAATCACTGGTTTAAAACATTGATAAACAATTTTATTTGAAAATAATTTGGTCTTCAATAGAAACACCATTAGAGTTGTTTTTCTGCTGTAAATACTTAATAAATTTCTCGCACTGTAATCTTAACTTCTTGTAAGATCAACCGATGTCATAACACAAAAACACTTCTCTTTCCTATATGAAACACAACCCAACAGTAATAAAATAATGTGTTTTTGTAAATATTTTTTAAAATAAATCATAATAAATAACAAATATAATATATTGTGTCATCTAGGTTACTTCTTGGCAAGAAAATAAAATTAATATGAGTGCAGAAAAGCATAATTAGTCTAAATGACTAGGAATTAAATATAATTTACAAAAAAAAAGTTATTTTGCAAACATGTTTTTAACATATTTGGTCCTGGATAAAATAACATGTACAGTAGAACCTCGCTAATCCATCACCTGTGGTACTGGGGTATGGTTGGAATGAAAAACCGTTCGGATTATCAGAAGAAAACTAAATATTTACATTATTCTATTACTTCCAATTTTTTGCGCAGAATTAATGCCTTTTCTTTGATAAAAGGCCAAGGTAGTGGGATACCTTTCCTACTTTCTTGGCAAAACCATATCCATATTGCGTTGTCTAGCAGTTAAAGTTTTGGATTTTTTTAGTGCTTTCTCGCCATTTTACATCACTGTAAACGTTTGAATATCTTTTCTATTTTTCCTCTGGTCCTTTATTGTAGTAACGCCCACATTGAGTTTCTTAGCAATTTTTTGGAGGGATTTCACCCCCCGTCCCCATTGTCCAGTCTCTGTAGCACTTTTAATTTTTCATTTAAAGGAACTGTAATGTGTTGCATTTTACTCCTGAGATATGTATGTAATGCAAATATTATGTTCACAAAACACAATCCACACACGACGAGTAATAAACACGCACAAGATGCTAGATGCCGGGTCACTGAGGCAGCAAAACAACTGATTAGTAAATAATGGCCGACAAGTCATCAACAAGTCAGTGCATACATTCTCTTGAGTTGTGGTCAGACCAACTGGGGTGTCGGACTAATCGAGGGCGGACTACAGAGGTTCTACTGTAATTTAATAATTTTAGATTTTGGTCATGCGAGCAATATTGTGTGTGTGTAACAGCAAAGATGACAAAAATATAACTTTATTTAATGTTCATTTTTATTTAACTTCACATATTTTAATAGTGAAGTTATATAGTTGTTGACTCTGGAATTTTACTTAAGAAAGAGTCAAATCTGATAAATATTAGAAGTGAAGTTTTGAAGCTTCACTCACTCCTAAAAATAAACAAGCAAGCCTCCTTATACAAACTACGCTTATTTTGTCTTAAATGGTTTGATTAATGTTTTATTGTTAGTAGCAAATGTATTATAATTGTGCATACAAAGTGTATTATTTATCTAATAGTTCTAGAATTGCGATGCCGAGATCACGATCAACTTAACGTTCACTCACTATTCATGTACATATCCACTTCGGTGGCCATAGGGTCTAAGGCGCTACTCTCGCAAAAGCCTAGATCACCCAAGACAGGGAGCTAAGGTTTTGATCCCTGTACTGAGGGTGGCTTTCCCTGAATTTTTACCCACTCTCTCTCCATGTACATGTGGGTAAACTTCCCCAAAATTTTTAATCCCTAACACATTGAATGGTGCAATTAGTATATAGGTGTATAAGTCAAACAGGTAGTCAGACATGGTGCTAAAAATATATAAATGTTATATTCATGTAAAGTAAAGGTTACCATTGTGTTTTTAAATGGAAGCCATGATAAGGTAGTTAGCTTAACATACACTTAAGAGTTGTCCAGGGGAGAACTTAAGTTAAGTAAAGGGTACCACATGTTTTAGCTAGCTAATCATTTTACAAGCCATATCAACAAGGCTATAAAAGTACTTCATCTGTTTGTTTAAGCAATGTAAACGACTTCTTGTGTTTATAGTTGGTTCATGTCTCATGAACTCAAACTGGTACACTTTATTTTGTATATCAAGTAGGGGTCAGCGAGGTTGGGCTTATTTCATTTGAGTCAAACTCCTGTCAAGTATTTCAATAATCTCCCGAGATGAGACAAGTTCGAGTAAATTCATAATTTTAAAATATTAATATATGTGTATTTTAAAAGTAAAATAGTATAGTTAAAATGTTACAAAATTTCACCACTAACAACAAACATAAACGGTAAATACCACATCTTTAAAATGTGAGATTTTTAAAAATCTGTATTCTTAAAATAAAAGTGACACTCATATTTTTAAATAGCATAAATATGCTTGAAAAAATTGAAATATTGTTTTTCAAATTATAAATAAACAAACATGATTCAAAAATTGCCACTACATGCAACAATACTGATTTGGACCCCTCTCATATATTTAAAAAGTCATGGATGAAGTGCATTTTCTTTAAGTGTTGTATGTAAAATATCCTTTCAATACTTCATCCATGGAGAATCACACATTTTTCAGAAATAATGTCAAAGGATTGCACAATTAAAACTTATTTTTTTCTTTCAAAAAGTCAACCCTGCACTATTTAGTGCCAATAGAAAGCTAGCTTTCATAACATCTGTCGCCAGGACTCTTTTGATTTGTTGGTTTTGACACTGGTCACAAGCGGTCCAAGGGGCAAAGGGTAGGTCATATATAAACCTCTTGTGCATATGAATACACACAGTGCTGGTAACATAAATCTACACAGTGAACACCACCACACAAGAACTTTGTAATCAAAGACAGTAGTTCACAGTACCACTAACTGAAACCTGTGGTTCAACTAAGTTGTATAATATAAACTTATTTATTCAGTTAAAACATCATAATAATTCCGTATCAATATAATTGGTGCTCGCTCACTGGACTATAAATACCAATTATCTCACAATACCGAAATACTGTACTGTTTTAATTAATGCTCGGTCACGGGGCAATTATCAGCTGACTAAACGGTATCACTACAATCGACACCAAACGTGGACCGATTAATACATTAACTTAATAATTGGCGCTCGATCACGGGGCTATTATTACCAATTATCTCACAATACCATACCGTTTTAATTAGTGCTCGATCACGGGGCAATTATCAGCTGACTAAACGGTATCATTACAATCGACGCCAAACATGGACCGATTAATTCATTAACATAATAATGGCCAAATAGCCCATATTTACCATAATGTTTTAAAAATTTATTTCCATGTACTGCCTTCAAACCTTTCGATCTCGATCCCAAACTTATGACAAGCCAAAATCTGAGTACTCGCGGAGCCCTTAAGTCCATTAAAGCCAAATCAGTCCTAGATACGTGGGTTTCATTTTAGTGAACAATTTGTTTTCATACAGTCCAAATTCATTGTGTTTTGCTCAAGTTGATACACCTATGTGAATCCCAAACACACACTACTTTACATTAAGTGAACATTACATGAATGTTAAGTTAATCATGATCCCAGCATGAGTCATTTTAATAAACCATGCACAATCTTGATTAAAATCTGTCTGGATGACATTTAAAGTCTAGTTCCACTTGACATACCACCACTAAGTTAATCTTGTGGGGGGTTTTCTCGTATGTTTTCAGGACTCTTTCCTGAGTTGAAATCATACATAAAATGTATGTATTGGACTCTGTTCTGAAAATATTATAAACATATTTAAATTTACATAGGCTTAGGCTTAACAATAGATTAGACTATCGATGATGGGGAAATTATTGTTTGATCCTGGTCGGGTGTACAGAGGTTGGTTTTCCCTAAATTACTTCCCATTCTCTTCCCACACAACTTTGCTACACTTCTTCTAAATTCAACCTTCCTCATTCTTAACCTATAGCATAATTAGTACATAGCCATATAACCTTAACAGTAAAACGTGTGCTGGAATTAAAGTTATAGGCTGATTTTGCTATGAAGAACAAACAGTATCCTGTTATTAAAGCTACTAAAACATTTATTTTAATAGATTCATGCATTAAATCACATTAATGTAAATATGTGGGTAGATCGAACAAATATTAAAACCCAGTGCACAAAAACTTGAATTAGTACAGGTGTGAATAATGCAATCTCGTGAGGACAAATGAGGAGCTACTTGAATAAATGAGTAGCAGATTCAATCTAGAAAACGGAGATTAACGGCAGGAGAGTTTGTTGATTACACCACATGACACTCCCTATCCGCATATGTTGGCACTATCATCGTTAAGTGGTGGCTTCTCAATCAGTATAGCTTGATTGCAGTCTTATGCCAATACAAAATAATTATTATATCACAAATAAAAAAACTATGTGGTAGCCCCTAAGACTATCTTATTTGTATTGTTTAACAAATATTCTGTCATGAGTGATCTTTGAACTTTAGATTATTTTCATACATTTTGAAAAATTACACCTTGAGACAAAAATGGAACCTTGGACCCGTGGCTTAGCGAACTTTTTTTCTATCACTGAGCATTCCAGGATTTATCCTGTGCTCAGTGTCATTCTTCATTCATAGTTATAGCAAAATCTGTGATGGATGATTAGTGAAGCTTAAGAAATTGAAATGATCTTAAGGGAATATATTTGTAGATTTTGAAAAATAACACCTAGAAATGGGAATCGAACTTGGAACCCTTGGCTTAGCCAATCCTCTATCACTGAGCTATTAAGGATTTTTTGCGTGCTCAGGGTAATTCTTTGCTCATTTCTTAAGGCAGAGTTGTTGATGGACATGTGGATTAAGACAATGTTAAGAAACTGTCATCCTTTTTTTTAAAAGTACAAAACAACTCTTCACTGGTCTTCATGTATAAAGATAGTTCTGTGCACATTTTATTTAAGGCTCTTTTTTGGAATCAACGCAACTACTTGTGGTTATTTACGGATACAATTTGGTAGCATATTTTCTTACTGCTTATACAGTATTACCACATGCTGGAAATTAAGGGTATTTTTTTGTGTATGGAAAAAAATAAGGAAAACAATTTAACAATTTACATGCCTGTGTGATCTAAGGCACAGTTCTCGCAGTAGACTAGACTGCCGATGACGGGTGGATCCCAGCTGGGTGTACTGAGGGTGGTTTTTCCTAAAAAGTTTCTCACTCTTTATCCATGAAAGTGTGGGAACACTTATTATAAATTCAACCTTGCTCACCCCTAACCCGTTAGCTTAATTAGTACATTTGAGCGTAGATAGAGCCCAAATGGGTAGTAAGATGTAGTGCTAAAAACAGTCCTCAAACCAGTTATTGAACACTTAATCGAATGTATGAATGGATTATAAGAAAGAATGGTAACATTTAGTTACTATTTATATGTAATATTATTCTATTATATTTATTCTTTCTTTTGTGTTCATAATTTTTTCAAAGATTCAGATTCGTAAAATAGTGGATTTGACCCAACTCTATAAAATAATTTCGGGATTTGTTTGAGTTATCCTGCCACGTGTTTGGGCGCCGATTAAAACAGTATTGAATTATATGTGTCTGTGATGGGCGCTTATTAGTAAGATAGGGATTTTTTTGTTTAATTAGCTGAAAATTGCCCTGTGATTCAGTAATAATTAAATATATTTGTTTGATGAGATAATTAGTGTCCATAGCTCCGTGATCAAGCGTCAATTATGGCGATATGGAATTATTATGTCCCTCGATTGGGCTCCAATATAGTGTTCTTGCCCCGTGATCGAGCACTAATTAAAGATTTTTGTTGTTTGATGAGAGAATTGGTATCTATAGTCCCTTGATTGAGCACCAATTATATTTATGTCAACACGAGGGTGCCTTACTTCGCACTCACATGGAACTTACACAATCTCATTACTTCTGATTTTTATTTTAATAAAATAAATAAGACTCAATGTTGCACACGATTTATTAAGATGATTCCACCTTCGGCACTGAAGATGTAATATTAGATGATACAGTTTTATTTGAAATACAGATTATTTTTCTGTGACATTACAAATTCCGTATCCTGAATACCGTGTGTTGTGTAGATTTATGCTACTACTATATGTTCACACACACAAGCGGCTTATAAATTACCTACTCCTTGCCTCTTGGACCTCTTGTTACCAGTGTCAAAACCAACTAATAGAAAGAGTCCTGGCGATAGGGTTGTGAAGGCTAGCTTCCTATTGGATAGAGGAAGCTAGTGTGACTTGCTTTTTTTTGGTAAACACCGCGTAGTTGATTTTTGAAAGAAAGAAAAAAAAGCTTTATGGTGTAATCTATTAACCTTTTGCTTCCAAGTATTGTTTGAAAGAAATATTCAGTTTTTATAGATTCTGCTTGTACTTTTATCTCTCCTATATATATCTCTTTTCCTCTCATTAAATGTTTATTTTACTGCTACACTATTATGAACTTACTAAGAGCTAATTCTTACAGTTATGTAATGTTAAGGTATTTACTCTCTGATGACAATCCTTGTTTTGTATCATATATTATATAGATGGTTTTGCAAGTGTTTTCTACTCTTGAATCCATTTGTTTGTACATTCATATAATTTTCATAGTAAGAGCATTTTCTAAAATTAAAACTTTTTTTAAGACAATGTTGAAATTGTTATATTCTATCATTATTGCGGTCTTCTTCAACTAAAAGTACCTTTTTTTAATCAAATAATTATAAGTAAACGAGTAACTTTTTTGTCATTTATAGCAATAAGTAGTATGACTCAAGTGATCCAAATTTAATCTACTTTTTGACCTGACCCTCTTGGATATAGATGAAATTTGGCTTAATTGTTATATACCTACAAATATAGTTAAAATTTAGGATTTTGTAATTCTCTCTTCATTAGTTTAAGGGCTGCAGATTTTCAAACGTTCAAAAATTAGAAAGTTTGCCTTCCATTATGTTTAATTTAGATTTTTAAATTTTATAAGTATGATAGAGAAATTAAATAGATACCATTTTGTGGGGCTTTTATTGAGTTTTAAAATGATATATCACATGACCAAATTAAGGAATTTTAAAAGGCCAAGGTCATAAACTCAAAATTTGACTTTTGAGTTTTTCCAAAAACATACTAGTATGTTTTAAAATTTTGAAAAAAAAAATATCACCCATCCACACTCACACATTTCTGAAAGATAAGCATGCCAGATTTTAACTTGGGATCATATTTTAATATTTATTTAAAATATTAGGGTCTCCAAAATTATTATATTAAACTAAAAATATATAATTTGTAAACTCACCCAAAGGAATTTGCATGAATGTTAGTAGCAAATTAAAAAGTTATTGAAATAATAACTCATTAAAATCCACAGAACATGTTTTGTATTTTACATGGTGTTTAAGGTGGTAACATTTAAAGTATACCGCAAACAAGACAAAGAAATAATAAAAAATATAAATTATTTGGATGAAGATACAATAAAGGTGGATAGAAACATAAAAGGAATGAACAAAAATAGCTTTTACAATGAAAACAAGACCACAGTTTACACTTTACACTGCTGCCATTGGACAAAGAGGTAGTGTCTACCTCTTGAAGAAAATTGATCGTTACCACCATTAAATTATAGCTTTGATTATAATTTATCGCACATGATATTTCTATAAATATATACATAATATAAAAACTTCAAAAAATGAGATTTAGGAATAAAATACTCTAAGTGGAAAAAAGTAACAATCATAAAATGGCATAAGGAAAATGTTCAAATAGACTAAACCCAATCATCAGTTTTTAAAATGTGTGTAACGCATCACTTTGATTCTCTATGTCAGCATTTTCAACTGATGTGCCACAAAGATTGTGCAGGTGTGACATGGGAGTTTGGGGGAAGATATAAAAGAAGTGGGGGGGATAAAATGGAAATGAAAATAAATATTTTAAAATCCATAATGAACACTTTTAAAAAAAATACAATCATTAGAATTTTAGCTATTTGACTTATAAACAGAATCTTAATTATAGTGTTTTTAATGATAAACTTTCTTCTTAAATAAACTGAGGGTGTGCTTAGACAATTTTAGCGCCTTAGTCAGTGTGCTGTGAGTTGAAAAAGATTGGAAATTGCTGCTCTACAGTTTTATTGTTTCGAGTTTGTTGTCAGAGTGTAATGCATATTGAAGGTCAGACCGCTACTTCGCCAACTTCTCGTTAATAGTGTGGACAGCCAGAGGGACACATTCACATTCAATAAAACTGTGGAGCATCAAAGTGCTGCACTTCAAATTGGCTTTAACGTAATTATCAGGTGAATGAATATAGAAGTCATTTTAGTTATTTGGTTAATTTAATTTCTTTCCGCTATCTGGACTGATTCATCATGCTGATCCTATGAGCTATCGAGCCTGCCATGGGTTATTGGGGCTGACTCCTTGGCCTCTCATCACAAATCAGTTTTTTTATGAATTAATATTTATAGAAATTCTTTTAAGTGGTGAATAAAGGCCAAGCTACCATAAATGGACATCAATAAGAGAAAAGTTCATTAGTGATGTGTGTATTTGTATGTGCATTTTAAAACAAATGTTGAGCTACCATATTTTTTTATTTGCTTTGCCAGAGTAAAAACTGCATCCCACGGCGGGGGGAGTATAATGTGTACAGCACATTTCAAAGTCATGAACCAGAGTTTGACTATCTCAAGAGTCTTGAGATCGAGGAGAAAATCAACAAAATACGGTGGCTCAAGAGGAAAAACCAGGCTCACTTTTTATTATCGACTAATGGTTAGTATGTGGGGTATTTTTAGGTTGTGTTAACAAAGCTATTGGTATCTTATTCTTATTATGACAAACAGTAAATGTGTAGTGTTTGTAGAAAAATATTTATGAGTGTAATAAGTTAAAATGTATGGTACCTCAAGTTTCTGAAGTATATATATTTTTCCCCCTGGTGTTTGACACAAATTAAAAATTATTAGTTCCTTTGATAACCTTATAATAAACTCAAAAATATAGTTTAATTTTCATAGTAAAGAGCATTTTAGAAAATGCAAATTTTTTTATTTTCTTGTTAACATTGAAAACACTTTTACCATTATTATTATTACTAGTGTTAATCGATATATTAATAATCTTTATTAAAAGCAACAGCTGCAGATCACATGATTTGATGTATGAATATGTGAAATTAGATTTAATAACTTTTCTGTCATATAAGATATTTCCTATAGTATTTGAATGTAGTCAAACTAGTACCACTAAGGGCAGGTGTGTCTTCCACAATCTTGGCTTTCCATAATACGAGATCAACATTTGAAAATACAAAAAAGTAGGATATAAAACCACTCTTAGAAAATAAATAAATCTCAAGTGCACAGTTTGGGGATTGAACCCTTGACTCTTAAATCATTCAAGTACATCTGTATGACCAACTCTAGTGGATATTTCCTTGAATACTTTTGATTTAGGTAATCATAAAGTACAACCGAGCTGTCTTAAGTATTGTCTATCTTATTGAGGGTATAGGAATGAAAAACTCTTTAAGTTAATAATCTTAATTATCATTTATTGTTCCCTTAAACTAGGATTTCCATCACCAACTTGACAAAATTTTGGACAAGTTTTTTTTTAAATATGTTGGCAGAGAGAAAGCTTGTGTTAACTTGTATGTTTTGGTTGTAATTTTAGATAAGACCATTAAATTATGGAAAGTATCGGAACGAGACAAGCGAGTAGAAGGTTACAATACTAAAGAAGAAAATGGTCAGATGAGGGATCCATTGGCTGTTACCTCTTTAAGGGTGAGTCTTAATAACATGATGGGAATATTTTTTAAAAGATTATTCTGACTACTAAGCTGGTAAGCACAAAGCAGATTTGTGTTAATTGCTTATTTTTAAAGATTCCTTCTGTGTAAAAATAGTCTACCAGACTAACACATGTAATATGGCACCAGAAAATATGACAAATCCATAAATAAAAATAATGTGTTTTATAGATATTTCAATCATATTCGGATCTTTACCATTCTATGAGAGAAAACTTTGGTATTTATTTATATTTGACTTGTGTGCTACCAACCTCTATAAAAATTATTGTCAGAATTCCAGAATTGTGTACCAAGAGTGATATTTCCTTCATGCGAATAGTGCTATAGTTCCGTTAAATTCTACCTTCCTCATTATTGTACCAAACAAGAACTCAAGAGGCTGTGGTGACCTCAGGCACAAGATTGGAAACTGCTGTTTTAACCCATCTCCCGTAGCCCTCAGCACTATCTGCTGCCCATCGGCAACTACTAATTTATTAATACAATGTTTTCATATCTTGAGTACACCAATATTTCCAGCATAAATGATTCTTTAAAATGTGTGAATACTTCTCATTTCTCCAAATTTTACCTTATTTCCCGGCAAGGCCTAAAGACTTCAATTATGGTCCGGCCCTAATAATTTTGTATTTTTATTGTATCTAGGTGCCGATTATCAAACCAATGGAACTTATGGTTGAAGCATCCCCTAGAAGAATATTTGCAAATGCGCACACGTATCACATTAACTCAATTAGTGTAAATTCAGATCAAGAAACGTATCTTTCTGCAGACGACTTGCGGATTAACCTCTGGCATCTGGAGATTACAGATCAAAGTTTCAGTATCCTTTTGGTCTTAAAATTTTATTGCTTTTGATTTCAAGTTCACTTGACGAGATCTTTATGTTGTATGTAACATAACACTAATATCTTTCTTCAGAAAAAACAAAACATAAATCTGTTTTTGAACTTACAAAGCTTCAAACAATAAATTATTATTATTATTAACACGCGTCTTACTACCCGTTCGGGTTATACGCACTTACGCTAATGTGTAATGGTAGGGTGATTGTGAGATGAAATGGAGGATCTACAAGTTTAACGTGGAATCCGAACCACGGTGGAGGCCTGGCATTCCTCACATTCACTTCAAATAATAAAGATAAAAAAAACTTGTTAATAATAAAGGAAGAAGGGCTCCAAATTAAACATTGATCGGGTGGTAGAAGAAAAAGGCTTACACATGTACCAGAAAACTGTAGGCTTCAAAATTCACTACCAAGATTGTGTTTTAATTGTGAATGTTGATGTTGACAGTTTTTGGTGTGAAGACCTTGCCCTGCTATCCTCCGCTCAATGTTTAGTTTCACTTTTAACAATAATTATTTATAGAGGTGTCTGAGGTTGATTTTTTTTAAATTTGTTTGATAATGGAATCAAGCTCTATTATTTTGGACAAGATCAAGGAGAAATTTTAAATCCCTCATTTCAGGATAGTTTTGGAAATTTAATTTGCCTTTTTCTTCTTTTGTATTTTTATGTTACATCTTATGTAAGGGAAAGACATTGAAGTTCTTAAACTAAATTTATTGAATTGCATTAAACTAAGGTAGGATTGTGTTTATATCTGAAAACGGGAAATTATTAGTGCAATGCAATAGATTTATTTCTCTAAGTTTATCACCTTATAAATGTTATTTTGGTCTACCACACCCTGAATGTAATCTAGGTTTATCACCTCTCAACTGTTATCAAGGCCTATCACCCCTCAACTGTTATCTAGGCTTATTGCCCCTCAAATGTTTTCATTATATCATCATCATCGCCACCACAAGCAACTTGTTTCCGGCCTGTGGCCATGTCAGTATAGTAAAATGCCTCCATCTTACTTTATCAATCCTCAAATATTTTTTGGGTCTAGGAATTTGTGAATACAGACAAAAACACATGATTAGGTGGATAAATATAATTTGATAACTCTTTGCGAAAAGACCGTTCAACCCATAACTTTTGAAGAAGGAAAACCCATTAAAGTTAGAGGGAGTGATGTGGCAACACTGTTTCTGGAGTTTCACTGTCACTGGCGGTTAGACTTAAACAGGCTAGGTTGGTATTGTCTAAGCAGCACTGAACTACACACACATAGAATACTGGGATATGGCAATGGCCATGGGAGCACCTGACAGTCTGACAAGGCTTGAAATATCAGCAGCCACACACAGCCCAGGATGATTCATCCCCTTAACCCCAAGTCAAAGTTGGCTTCATTTGCACATCAAGATAACACACACACATTATATATATATATATCCATATATCCATAATGTACTCCCTGTACCCCCCACTCTTTCCCGGAAAACTCCATTCCTAATCTTGTTTGTCCTTGTGACTGCTAACATACTCCTCGCAAACTTCAGTCCTATCCCCTCTTATATTAATGTGTTAATGTTTCTGCTTGTTTAAAAAACAATCTACATTTATAAAAAGAGTAATTCATGAATTTTACTAATTTTGTTTTATAGATTGCAAAAAGTGTTGTCCTTAGCATTGTACCTCAGATATTGTAGACATCAAGCCTACCAACATGGAGGAGCTGACGGAGGTGATAACGGCGGCAGAGTTTCACCCAGTTGAATGTAACCTGTTTGTATATAGTAGTAGTAAGGGCACTATTAGGCTTTGCGACATGAGATCGGCTGCACTCTGCGATAGGCATTCAAAATGTGAGTACCAGAACCTTTCTAAAATTAACTGCAGCTTAGTACCTTTTTTTTTTCAAGTGACTATTATATTCATGTCTATTTGAAACTTTATTTAAAAAAATTAAGTTGATTACATATGAATTTGTAAAAATATATATCCTAACTTTTTTTTTAGCACTCAGCAATAGCTCTTCATATAAAAATTCAACTTTAACTTACAATTATAACACAGAATAGAGCCGCCTCGATAAGCAAGAAACTGTTGATCAGACCTTCAGCTCTTAACACAATTTAATGCTACATTGCATTATTCCAAAATATGGTTTATGTCAAAAAGGTTTCAACAGGGCTCTTTTTCTTTAACAATCCTATTGAGTTTTAATAATAGAAAAAATGTGTTAAAATGCGACATTAGCTCATTTCCAATGACTTTTTAAGCATTTTGGCGATATCTGAGACTAGGCTTGATGAAAAAGGGCTCTAGATTTAACCTTAATCTAAAAAATATAGTAATTTTTTGATAGGCTCACAACAGAAAATCTTAAGATATCTGAAAACAATATTGAAGCGACAAGCTTTTCTCTCTACCTTGAAATAAGTGTCATAGTTTTTTTTACCCCCCATTGACATGACAATGGGAAATTGATTGTTGGTGAGGGCTGAAAGTAGTAGAATAAATTTAGACAGAACAGAAAATTACAGTGAACTCTCTTAATAGAGGACATCTTCCGGGACCAAAAAAAGTCAGTTATTTGGGAAAATTATTTTAAAATATTTAAAATCTTAGCACTCTAACACAGTTTAACTCAGTTTAACTCTGTATGAGTCTAGATACTGTGGAGATTAACCAAAATAATATAGAATGAGATTTGCAAGAAACATAATTGTAAAACAGTAGAATGATTGTTAAACTTCTAGTCATTGAAACATTAAAAGTGAGTAAAGGAGTTAATTTATTATAAGAAGAAATAAAAATAATTATTATTTTTATTTTGGAATAATATAAATAAATATGAATTGAAGAAGATAACAAACAATATTTATTAAGGACAGAAACCTTAAGTCAGGAAAAATCAATGAACTTATATACCCACTTTCCTAAGAATACCACAAAATATACTCAAAAATGTTAAAGAGCAAAATGGTTTTACGATCAGAAGGATTGACATAGTCCTAATATATTAAAGTGTTGACAATTAGCATATGAAATAGTCAAGGACTTGTCATACATAATAGAGAATAAATAAACAAATCACATGAATGACAATTACACTAAAATTTAATAAAAAGTTGTGACAAGGATTGATTGTACTTAATTGAAGGAAAATTAAAGGTAACAACCTAATTAACTGCCTAAATTTATTTACTGTCAATCAGCTTTAATTACACCAACAATAATTATAAAAAAGTTAATAAAATGGATAATTGCATGATGGCTTGTAAGTATATAACAATACAGTGTAGAAACAGTGTACAATAATGTAAAGTGATAATGAAGGAAGCCAACCTGAAAGGATAGTTAGGTTAGGTCTAGATAAGAAGAAACACACTTCTCTCTTCATGTCTTCTTAAACATTCATACTTCCCACTTCTTCAAACTTCTTCATTTGCACATTAGTTTGAATTTTCGAGAATATTACCTTTTCATTAATGTCTCTTCATATGAAAAATAAGTATTTCTGGAAATTCAAACCAATGTGCAACTGTGGAAATTTGAAGAAGTGGGAAATGTAAAAGTGTGGAAAGAAAATAGAGAAGTGTGTTAGTTCATATCTAGGCCTAATTATCCTTTCAGGTTGGCTTCCAATAGAGGGTTTCTGCACTTTGTTGATTAAAAGTTAAGAAAATTGACGTTTTAAATAATCTGATATTTCCCCAAAATATGCTTCAGTAACTTAAAAATTTACCCTATAAGAATCATAAGCAAAGAAACTTGAAGCGTTTCATATTTCTTTTACTATTCCTTATTGTAATCGTGCATGATCACATCTTGTTCCATTTCCATTCCTTTATACACAGTTGTACAAGCTCTCGTTAGACATTATTTTATTGAGAAATTTACTCCAATTCGATTTTTAATGCTTATAAAAAAGTTTATGCTGATACTTTAAAATAAAAATTAATATGTCAAATAACATTTCTATCAAACAATATGAAATAGTAAAGGTTTTTTTTTTAATTTAAATGTGGCAAGTTTGGTAACATATGCATTGCAATAAATAATATCAACTTTGATTTTAAACAGATTAACCAACATAATTCTATAACTAAATCATTGCTAAACTGGAGCTAGCTTTATAGCTAAACATATCAAACAATTAATATGAGTTTTTAATATCTTAAGTTTGAAATCATTTAATATAATAATATATTCTTGATTTTAATTTAACATAAATTATTATTTTAGAAAGGTACCAGGTAAAAATAGTAAAAGTAATCATTCAATTATTTAGTAATTTTCTTAGCTATTTTTACTTTGATTGCTTTGTCATGGCAACACACGTAAACAACTTCAATCTAGTATAATTCAAAATGAACGACAATATTGAATAAGTTTATCGGTTGACAGTGGTTTTAAAGCTCTATTACATTATTAATGTGAACATTGAAATTAATTTTTAACAATTTGTTAAGCAACCGAATGATTTATAAGTGGGAATGCTGATATTATCTCAATTAAATAGACTATGCCTACTATTGGATTTTAAAAATTGATTATTAAGTACATCAAGTGGAAGCTCGAAAATGATGAGCCTTCAAAACTTGCGATCTCGATTTCGAGCTTAAGTGATGAGCTTTGAATATGAGTACTCGCAGAGCCCTACTAAATACATAATAGGTATTGTAATAAAAAAAAAATACAAACTACAATAATCAAACACACTCAAGCTTGGTCAATTATGTCACGAGAGGAAAATACATCACCTATCAACCAGATTCTGGGGAAAAACCAATCCCCCCCCACCATCAACCAAACTTAGGTATTGGTCAACTAAATACATGAACTGTATATTTAACCAGTTCTTGATTTGGCTATTGATTCTGATATAAGTATAAAGGGCTTTGGTTGTAATTTTTTTTAACATGATTTATTAAAGAGTTTTAGTAAATAATGTGTGTCTCTTTTGGTAGTGTTTGAAGAGCCAGAAGATCCAACTAACCGAAGTTTCTTCTCTGAGATAATTTCTAGTATATCAGACGTAAAGTTATCCAATTCTGGGAGGTATATGATATCTAGAGATTACTTATCAGTGAAAGTGTGGGACTTACACATGGAGACGAAACCCATAGAATCTTATCCAGTGAGTGAATTATTTATTTCTTTTTAATATAAATTGGGTTTATGTAAATATAAATAAATTATCTTTCCAGGTAAAGCCCATACTATATAGTCTTTAAGTTCCATATCCATATACTCCTTAAGTCCTTAATTGCGTCTACACAGTCCTTATCCGTAATCACGTGTTCATGCCAATCAATGAGAAATTTGGAAACAACATCCAACTAAACTTGTAGAAATTAAATTTTCTAGAGTTAGACGTAAGCAGATGTCATCTGTGAAGTGGGCAATATCCCAGTAGAACAGTTGTTAACAAAAGTAACTAAACATATTTCGATAAAACATCCAGGATAGTCTACATTTGAAAGTTAGGTTAGGTACAATCACAAATAATTAGAGATGGGCCCCTCAAATCCACCAAATCCTGACAAGTATTCGAGATTCGAGTATTCAGTGTTTTACTGGATTCGTTGGTCGAATCTTTCACCTCTTGTAAACAAAGCATAATATTTTGAATTCAAAAATTACTTAGCGAGTCCTATTTAAAAAGCACAACTTAATCCGTAATCTTTAATTTGTCGGACAAAAGAGATAAGCATGAATAAAATCACATTAAAAAAAAATATTAGGAGTGGGAAATCTAATGTGTCAAATACTCTATCTACCCTCCCACCTCAATGGGAAACTTGGACTCTACCTTTTCAGCGCATGCTCACTTTTAAAACTTTCAACTCACGAACAACCTTGTAAATATTTTAATGAACACATTAAAACCCTTCAAAAACTGAAAATCAAAACTAGAATTACAAATAAACTTAAAATAAATAAAACAAATTAAGGCTTTTTTTAACAGAAATAAAAACACTTTACACACAATACAATATCAGCCGCCACTACACAAGGCACAAAGTCGGCCGTCATGGCGTATATTATGTTTACTCACCAGATGGATGATTAAATAAAGATACTGTTAATTCTTAATACCCAACTGGTTTTAATTATCTACAACTAGCAAAGAACCCCAATTTATTGCATATTACAATCTTTAAGTTAGATATTTTGATGGGTTTTATGAAAAATAAATACTGTCAACAGTCAGACACTAATAAAACTTAATTTATGCCTACCGGCCTATGTATTGTATATCGATTGTTTGTTTAGAATCAATTCATGTAATCTGATCACTTAGTAAGCGCTATCAAGCTTTGAGAATCAAATAACACTTGCTAATTTATAATTGGTTTTTAAATTGATTTTAACTAAGAGTTTATTACTTTTTAAATATTCAAACTTGGTCCTGCCCAATAAAATGAGAATGAACATATTGCAAGAGTTGAAAATATGTTCATCTTTTAAATAGAATGTATTCTCAGAAATTGATATATTGCAAGAATTGAATATATTTCTTGTTTTCTACGCGAAGATAGATAATAGATATATAATAAAATTATAATAAAACATACTTAGACATTATTGAGTTCATGATTTCCAATGAAAGTTTAATTGTTAAGCATGTTGTTTTAGTTTTTATTTAAAAAAATCTGTTTGTATTCTTAGTTTTGCTTTCTTATTAAAATAAATTTTAATCCTTCATTGATGATTAAGGTTGATCAAAAGGTAACTAGGCCTAATTTGTTTGTTTATTTAACTTTTTTTAACTTAACTCATCCTATCAACACTTTTAAAAATAACTAAAAGACACTCAAATTTTGATAGATTAGATTTTTAAACAAAATAATTAAATTTTTAACAATTTGCCATGATTCGGATTCAAGAAATAGTGGATTCGACCCATCTCTACATATAATATCTTTAAAACATGAGCTAGTTTGTCTTATTGCTACAAAATTGCCATTGGTGCTTTCATTTCGATGTGTGCGCTCTCTTACTTTCTGGAATTGGTAGTCCTTAGCAGTCCATATCGGCTAGTAGAAAGTTGAGTCAATTTCGACGAAGTGGAGAGAACTAAGGAATTAAGGATACAGACTCCGTGGACAATACAATCTGTTAGTGTGGAGTAGAGATCTCAAGGGGTATTACGCACCTTACAGATAAGAAGTCTGTAGATGGGGCTTAACTCTTAAGTTATAATTCAAAATAACACTGTCCTTGTCTACAGTGCATATTTATTTTTCTAAAGACACCTTTACTTTGTTCTTATAAACAACACACAATGCAACTCTCTATTAATGTTCATGAAATTATTTTTATTTTATTCCTTTAGCATATATAAGCTTATTTTTATTTTCTTTCCCAAATCTATGACATACCAAGGTAAATGGCGGTGCTTTTTTATTTTCATTTTTTTTACTAGTGTTCCATCGGTAGAAATCCTGATTATTGGGGAACAAAAGATTGGATTATGTTAAATAAAGGGTTTTATTTAATTTCTTATAGCACTGCGTCTTACTAGCTGTTCAGGTTAAATCCTTATGTACCAATTATGCTAATGGTTTTAGGGACTAGGAAGGCTATATTTAGAGAAAATGTACTTGTATTTGTGTAGAGGTAGGGCAGAAAACCATTTTGGGATAAAAACCTCTGTATACCTGATCGAGACTCGAGCCTCGTTCTCCTCATCATTGGCAGCTTAGTCCAACACAAGAGTAGCACGTTTGGCCATGTGGCCACCAAAGCGCGTTATTTCAGTACTAAAAGCTGACAAATAAAATACATTTTGCTGGGGAAAGTGGTAAAAATATTAATAATGCAGTTGATACTATTTTTACTAGTAATTTCAGATAGAACAAAATACAGTAAATAGTCTGTTGTGTTTAGTTTGGATATGGATAATTCTCATTTAAAGTGAAATAATTTACCTTAATTCACGTATTAAAAGGCAAGTAATAAATTTCGAGGAAAGATTCAGTTTCGTTTCACTTTGCGTATTTATATTACATTCGAAAATGCTACACTGAGCCTTACACGTATGATATTAATTTTAATGTGCTTAGTAAAAGTTTGTAAAAACACGTCTCACAATACCTTGATTTCCCTATCCATTGGTCACTATTTCAATCCTTATCACTTAGAGCCTTAACTTAGTTCTAAGTAGTAGTGTTGTTAGATTGTAAGAGGAACTTGTTCAAGTAAAAGGTTACATAGTTTGTTATTCTCTCTTTTCACCTTTTGGGGTTGTTGTAAATGGAAGGGTACAGGAAAGAGATAAAAACTAGAAAAGGGTCGAATCCACTATTTCTCGAATCTGAATCTACATTTTATTTTCGAATCTCAAATCTGAATCCTAGCAAATTGTTAGAAATTTTAATGATTTACAAATAGACCTACATTACACAATATAGGCCTAAGCTGTAAATTAAAATTTATTTCAACCATGCTTTCAATTTTAATCAACCCCAACCACCCCTCGCAAAATACTGGTTAAAATTCAGCCAAATTAAGCAATCTAGACTCATATTATTGTTAAAAGTGTTGATCAAATGAGTTAAGGTTCTTAAAAAAAAGTGAAATAAACTAACATATTAGACCTAGTTACCTTTTGATCAACTTTATAATCATCTTGAGGTATTATCATTTATTTTGATAAGAAAGCTAAAATAAAAATACAAACAAATTTAAAAAAAAAAGACTAAAACAACATGCTTAAAAATTAAACATACATTGGAAATAGTGAACTCAATAATGCCTATTAAAACACAAACATATTTTCGACTCTTGCAATATGTTCATTCCTATTTTATTAGGAAACACTGCGTTTGAATATTTTTACAATTACTTCAATAACATATTTGAAAATAATAGTCTCTTAGTTATTTGTAATTCTAGTTTTGATTTTCAGTTTTTAAAGAGCGTGTTCAATAAAATATTTATAAGATTGTTCATGAGGTGAAAGTTTCAGAATTAAGCATGCACTGAAATGGTTGAGTCCAAGTTTCCCATGGGGGTGGAAGGGTATTAGGCACGTTAAACTTTCTACGCCTAACAATTATTATTTTAAAAAAGATTATATTCATGTTGATCTTTTTTGTCCAACAAAATAATGATTACGTATTAAGTTGTGCGTTTCAAGTAGGCCTAACTTAGTAATTTTTGAATTAAAAAATCAAAATATTATACTTTGTTAATGAGGTGAAAGATTTGACCATCGAATCCAATAAAACACAGAATCTCGAATACTTGTCAGGATTTGGTGGATACAAGTGGTCCATATCTAATAAAAACACATTAAATAAAATATAGCCTTCCTCAAAAGTGCTATAAAGCATATTGTTTTTGTTCTCTTTTATGTTTTTCTATTCCTTTTTATTGTATCTTCCATTTATAATATTCAGGGAGGTATATATATCTGTTGATGAGATATAAAAAAAATTCTTCCTTCAAAATGTTTTGAAATTACGAAGGCTATAAAGGGTGTCAGAAGTTGAAGTGAATGAGAGTTGATCTTAGACGTCCACATTTAGGAGCTTCCGCCTCTATTAAAAACATTACAGTGGAACAGCCATAACCAAAAATACTGATAGTTGCGCTAAAGTTGAACACTAGTTTAGCACCTTTAGAGTGTTCCCAGAAATTGGTCTCCAATTTATGGTTGGTTTGAACAAAGTAGGCTTGATATGGGTAAATTGGTTTGCTCTCTAGTTAGGAGGTGTAGGTCTTAAAAAACCTAATATTATTATGTTTTGTTAGGTACACGAGTACCTGCGTTCGAAGCTCTGCTCCTTGTACGAAAACGACTGTATCTTTGACAAGTTTGAATGCTGTTGGAATGGAAACGACTCTGCTATCATGACAGGCTCATACAACAACTTTTTCCGAATGTTTGACCGCACAACTAGAAGGGATATCACATTGGAAGCCTCGAGAGAAATTGCTAAGCCTAAGACTGTGCTCAAGCCTAGAAAAGTGAGTTTGTCACATCTTGTTGGTTATTTACCAAAATGACCTCAAAAGAGTCACTTTTAAAAATGTATCAAAACAGCCTTGATAGATATTTGTTTGGCCTATAATCACACCCTCCACCCACCCTGAAAGGTAGCAGTCTTTCCTTTATGCATGGTACTATGGCCCTCTCTTATTTTAGCTACACCATAGTGGAAACATGCAAAGTAAGATTTATTTCCCCTTTTCTGGGTAAATGGGGAGTACCGATGAGGACTAATTATTGCTACAGAAGAGTCTTGGAATCTTGACACTCGATAACTTGACATTCCGTGTAACTCGACACACACACGTGCACATAGTTGTTTGCGCCAGGCATCACAATCCAAGGTCATTCATCTGTATAACCTCTGTTTGATTGTGTAACTCGAGTGGAACATTCATGCTGTGGTGTTTTCCTATGTTTGTTAGTTTTCCAATTCACTAACGTGTTATTTGAATAAATATTATATGTACAGTACTGTACTGCATTTCTGTATATTACACATATGTGTATACACCATTACATTAACATGTACAGTACAATTATACCTATAATATTCGATAATGTGCTGTAATTCATCCTTGTTTAGTAAACATACATCTTATTCAAGTTCATTCATAAAACTCGACACCATTTCAGTCCACAATAGGTTGAGTTTCCGAGAATACTGTATATCAATGTTTATATCCATTACAGTTTCCAGCCTGTGACCTGGGTCAGTATTTTATTTAAGCCATCATATGTTCCAATACCAGTTTGCAAGGCCTCTCGTAAAGTTCTTTCACGGTAGGAGTTTACCTCTGAAAGGCCTTTTTCCCTACCAGAAATCTATTATATAGTAGGATATTCGTAGGAAAAAATACCTTTCAGAGGTAAACTCCTACCGTGAATGAAGTATAGCTTCATATGCCTTATAATCTAACTTAGTCTAGTACAGTCACAACTTCCATCCCTGGCCATTAATTCATCACTGGGAAAGGGTAAACCCACATTTCACCAATGATAAATTTCTCGGCCATGCGGTAAGTTGGAACCCGCGACTCTTAGCTCAGTATACAGACATGCAACTGACTGTGCGAAGGTGTCGGACTGCTGTATCAATATATATCAAAATAGTTTTTAATCACCACAATAAATTGTGCTCTTAATTCTTTAACGTTGACATAGTTATCTAAATATAGATATACCTTGACACTAATAGCAAAAATATAACTTTGAGCCTCAATGGCTAACCAGATGAAATAGTTAAATTTTCTAACTGATTTTATTTTTCCCACACATAATTTAGTGACTTTTTATTGCTATTTGTTGGCCACTGCTTTTATTCTATTATGAAGAGAATTTAATATATTTTTTAGTTATTGACTAAATTTGGAATATTATGTATGGCTTGTTATGTATATAATCATACATTCTATGATTTAAGACATAGGTACATCACAAATTTTAAAAACTCAATATTAAGATGTTAAATATTTATCCACATTATAAAAATTCGAAAGAAAATTAATGGGTTGTATTGGGTTACGTTAGGAAATAGCCTGTATTTGGGGGTTGCTTATACTCCTGTTATTAAGGTAATTTTTTACCGAATAACAGGCACTAATAAAGATAGACTCCTAGTATTGGAAAATTTGAGGTCAAATTTTTCTTGTTGTTGAGAGTTTTTCTTTTCTTCGATTACAATAAAATTTCTTTAGTTGCTAAAAAAAATTAGAAAATTAACGTCTTATAACCTTTTTTGCTATAATGTTAGTTCACATTCAGTTAAGTAATAAGTTAATGTTATAAGATCTGGCTGTGAGGATTTGTACTATAATTATGTTACAATAAACCAATATTATACATCTCTATAACTCTTAATATAATCTACACTCAAAATTTAAACAAACTCCTTTTAATAATCTCATATAGTCTTGAGGATTAAATAGACCAATCCTAAAAAAAGTACTTTTAAATATTTTGTATAATATTACCAATAAATTATATTTTTACACAAGAAAGATGATAGAAGAAAGAATAAGTAGTATTAAGAAAACTAAAGTCTTATGTATAAAATTATGTGACCAAAATTGATTAAAATTTGTTCTTCTTGAATAAGCTGTAAGAAATCACTCCTTGATTTAATCTGCCAGGCAAATAAAGATCTTTTATATGAATCGTCAACAAACTTTTGCTACAAAGTCGTCGTTAATTTCAATCAGAGGACACATTTTTGAGAGTACTGTTCAGTGTTGACATTGTTTATGTAAGGAGGTATTTACACCTATTCTTTGCACAGGTTTGTTCCGGAGGTAAACGCAAGAAGGATGAGATTAGCGTAGATTGTTTGGACTTTAACAAAAAGATTCTCCACACAGCGTGGCACCCCACGGAAAACATCATCGCCGTTGCTGCAACAAACAATTTGTTTATCTTTCAGGACAAATTCTAGCAACATACTCACCAGGTAAATGAAAGAAAAAGCATATTTCATTAAAAACAAAGGGGGGTTTGTATATGTTTATTTCTTCACATTTTTATTCTATATGTGATATAAAAACACAAAATGTTTGCCCATCCGTGATCTGATGTGTATTGTGTTGATGCATTTCCATTTCCATTAACCCTTTTGCACTCAGGGTATTTTCACTAGACTAAGCCAAACACTCGGGCAAATCTTCACATATTTACCTATAAACATTTTAAATTTTCTCATAAAATAGTTTTTAGTTTATATGTAATGTGCTTACAGTGTAACGTGAAGTGCTACTGACCCGTACAACACTCGAAGCCTTAATAAAATAAAAGAGTGAGAGTGCGCTCGCTGGGGGGACTTCTCAAGCAGCCCAGACGTGACAGACAGCTGTAGTGTGGCTGCTGCTGCCCTTTATCTGTGATTAGCCCCGAACGGAAGTGCAACGATATAGAACTTTAAAACTTGTGTGAGGAAAAAAAAAGCGCTTACACTGTGGTGAAAATGTTCTTTTTTTGCTGCCATGTATCGTTTGTTTGAAGGAAAAAAACCCAGTATAATGAAATCAATTGGACAAATACACGTTTTTCGTAAAATAAAAATGTGTAGGGCTTCGTATTGCCATATTCATAATATTTTTATTTTCAATTTATCAAAACAGGGAAGCTAACATTCAATTTCGATTGTTTATGTTTAAAGAAATGGCATTCTCCCAATTTTTTTCTAGCCCCAAGTCGATTACTTTATTGAAAGGTATGACTTGGTTTGTTCATAAGCATTGTTTGAAACTATTGTTTCAAATTAATTACACAGAGGAAAAAATAAGTTTAAGGAGGATAAATTAAACATAGGAATAGTGATTAAAAAGACAGTAAAAGTATAAATCATTGCTGAATGACATGTTTAATAGCTTTTTCACAAAAAAGTGTGTATGCATTTACATCTACATCACTATATTTCATATTGTGCTACCTAAACTATTTTTTATTTAATTCTTCAATATTTCATCTTCTCAAATTAAGCTGCCTGCCAAAAAAAAAAAAAGTGTATGCTGGCTATAGACTTCAAAAGTAAATGCTTCACCTTTCATTTATTATCGGTAATCCATTTAAATGTTTGAAATCCAGTATTTCTACATTTCTAAAAGCATTATTTTAATGATATGGCTGTAAATTTCATCTGTTTGAGAAAATAACCCAAGATTTATCCAGCCTATTTGTATGCAACTTATAGACCTCTATGAGTGAGGATGCTACTCATTGGTATGAATGATTCTATTGATGTGTAGTCTATGCATTAGCTTCATTTATCATACAAACAAAACTTATATCAAATATTTATAAAGCGAAGCTTGTATGCTTAATCGTATATGCTTTTTTTAATAATAAAAGAAGCGAGTTATATTACTGCACAAATCATGTCAAGACCCAAATTGGTTTGTCCATTGTAAATGGTTCAATTAAATTTATACTATTGCCTGAATGGTTTTTAAGTATTTTTAGTTAAGTCTTCACTTGCATTACATAATTTTTGCCATACATATTATATTTTTTTATTACTTTTTGTGAGGCGGCTGTTTGATTAAAACATTAGAATATAATTGACTTTTTTTATATTTCATATTGTGCACGTTTAGTAAGCTTGGAAATTGTGTGAATGTTTTTAAGTATGTTTGAAATGTTGTGTGGAGGTCACGAAGTTTCTTTTTAAAATCTTCCATCCTTCCTTAAATTGTTTAGCAGGAATTATAACGAAGACAACTGAGTATTTGTAATAATTTTTTTAGAAGTTGAAACCATCATTTGAAAGCATGTTTGCGCAGAGATTATTTAATCCATTTCAAAGTGGAGTACAATGGCGTCTGTTTAGGAACAAAAAATTGGTATCTAACCATGCTTTGTAATTCAGTTTATAACTGCCATAAAATAAATTTAATTACCAAAACTACAAATAAGTTTAGTTTGTTTCTTTTATTTTCCTCTCATAATAAATTAAGCAACAGGGAAGTTGGTTAAGAATATACCTAATAAGACTTTTACATTGAACATAATTTAAATTTTTGTAAGGTGTGCAAAATCGGTATTTCCAGGAAAGCGAACACAGGCTACAATATCTTCACCTCATCACCTTTAACACAAAATTGTTTCAACACGTCTCCAAGAATCACATTCAAACACCCTCCTAATCTCCTCAACATTCTGGTTAACCCTGAACTGCTCAACCCAACCCCAAACATACTAAAGGTTCCTACCCTTATAATAAACCGGGATGCACCTGCAAAATTCACCAACCTTCCGCCTCATTCAACAGCAGACTCACACAATTGAAATACCCCATGAAAGGTCACTGACTGATCCAAAGAATATCTTATATACCAATTACTATGCAGCAACTACTGCAATACTGGATACATTGGCCTATCACGGGGACACTTAAGACAACGAATGAATGGGCACCATTGATACCAACCACAACCTGACAAACCCGTAGCCCTTCATGCCCAAACACATAATACAGATTTTGACTCATGTTACAATTGGAGCCCTCCCCAATAGGTGCATTGTTTCTCAGCCTAGGGGGTGGGAACTTGCTCTCCAATATATTACCAAATACAGGCAGCCACTTCCTACAACATTCTATATAACATCCCCTGCTTTCCTTTCCTTCCAAGCAGGCCTACTCACACCGGCCAATCGTTTATATATAAACAATACTAACAGATGATTAATTATAATATAAATACAACTACCAAGAGTCAAGACGCAAGTTTGAACAAGCAACTACAGAATCCAAGAAAAACTCAATAAACGGGCAACAGCGGTATCTAAGTGTACAAGATCTACCTCGAGCTGTGCTGCCGTAGTCTAGTTGGTGCTTTACTCTCTTCTGCTGAAGAAGGGCTCTGATGTACCCTGAACATTTCATAATGATGGGTTTTTAATTGTGAACTTTTGAGGCTTACGGTTTTCTGTTAAGTGTGTAGACCTTACTCTTCTAACTTCTTTTCGATGTTTATTAATATTTCAAAATAGCCGTTTGGTGCCATTTTTCCTTTGTTTACATACCTTTAATAAAAGATGTAAAGAAATAAATTTGTTTTAACATTTTAACCAAAATTTTGTTTCATTGACACATGAGAGGTTAGGTTAAGGGTAATAGTGCATCGGATTCTTTTTTGAGAAAATTTTTTTTTCCCTCAGCAAGACTAATTCTAATTGTGTTTTGATTTTTTTTTAAATATATATATATATCTTTTTTTTAAATTTGCTTTAAAATCTGTTTTAACTGATAAAATTTGATTAATTAATTTTTCTAAAACCATAATTTCTATGTATTTGATTTTTTTTATATTTGACTTGATAACTTACTTTGGATTAAAGTGTAAATATTTCAATACAATCACCTAAATACTTTTTAAATAACTAAACATAACTTCAACATCTAGAAATAACATTTTTACAAAGGAGTTTGTAGTTATCTATTTAATTTTTATCCTACCGTGTTAAGGTTTCAAATTTATATAGATTTTCTGGTGGATTGGTTATGAAATAACAGATGTTTTATTATTGCCTCTAAGAGGTCGGCTTTTAAAACTTTTGATGAAACCATCTCGTGGTGTAAATTGCTTTAACACTTCACTTACATTTTTGCATGGAGCTTCCATGCTTGACGGACTTGACAATACCTGAATCTTGCCCCTTATTATTTTCTTTCGCAGCTTGAACTTGTGAGCTGACGACAGCATTCCCAGCTGTGGATATCGCCACTTAAACAAGAATATCAGTTTATCCCATCTCATTCTGAAGCTCGTCTGGTCAACTCATTCCACAATTTAGTGATTCCATATTTTAGCTTCAGAGCAGTAGGTTGGTCGCACAATTTCGAACCTTACTGGGAATCCTTTACAGATATTTTAATATGGCTAAAAACCCTCCGCTGAGTCATATTCGCAAGAGGAATAAACTTGCTAAATATGGTTGCTAGATGGAAAAAGAAACTAACTGGAAAGTAACTATTTTTTAGTAAATATATATTTATGTGGAATATCCTAAATTTGTTAAACAATATCATTCTTATTTTAAAGATAACATTTTTGTTTTAGAGAAGTTATTGAGGCACATAACAATGTTATGACTATAGAGTTTGATCCAGCTTGGTACATCTAGTCTTCGTGAACCAGCGCAACATAAATCAGGAGTTAATCATTTACCCCGTTTTTATTATTCAGTTTCCGACTAAACTTGACATTGCAAATAACAATAATAAATACTATCACAAGGTGTACCTTAAAAATAGTATGTCAACGGTGACACAAAATTTAACTCAAAAGTATTACGACTACTACATATCCTTCACTGCTCAGTTTCTTAGTTTTTACTAGTGTCTATGAAACCATCCTTCCTCCTCCCCTCTCCCCCCGCCTCCCATACTCCCTCCTCCGGGTAAAAGTCCTTCCCCCAAAAAATGCTTCCTGAATCCACTCTTACCTTTCACCCGACCAAAATAAACACCGTTAAAAACAAAAATTGAAAATCAGCTCCCCAACAACTGCAAGTTTGTTCCCCAACTATTAAAAATCCTTATTTTTAAAATATGTTTGATGGTACCAAATTTGTTACAGATTGTTCTAAAAAATATTTGTTCAATTGTTCAAATTTTATTTATAAATGAAATGTTTGCGTTTAACTTTATTTCAGTCTCCCCTTATGGCTCATCTACAAACAACATATCCGCTTGTCGGCCTTGTAATTGTAAAATTGCAAGCTTACTCGTAATTACGTTCCTCTTAAATTCAAAATAGTCTTACAATGAAAAGTCGTAAGACGTAATTTCCACCAATAGGGATTAAGGCGAGTTAACCAATGAGAAAAATAATAAATATAACAGACTATGCCAATTGAATCATTGAAATAATGATCAATAGACCATTCAAATAAATAAACAGATAGTTTTGTTATTACAAATTTTTAGATCTTGGTTTTGTTTTATTTATTATTGTTATTAATATTAATATCAGTATTAGTACACAGTACGGAAAAAACGTGCTCTTCTTTCATTGGTATTGAGTATTAAATGTAATGTAATGTAATCTCTCACAATTACCTAAAAACATAAACAACCCACACATTTTTTGAAAAGAACTTTAATTTATGTTATATTAAAATCAACATTTATTTGGGAAGCTCTTGTTTCTGATACATTTGGTGAGAATCCTAACCAGCCTGTATTAACATTTTAAAAACAATATTAAATTATTATTGCACCTAAATCTCGCCTAGCACACATTCTATGAAACTATCAATGAATTCAATTTTAAAAACTCAAGTGCCACACAAAAAGAATAGAAAAGGCAAAGAGCAGACATACACAACCATAGAATAACTACATAATTAAAGCCATATTATTGTTTTTATTAGTTAATTTTGAAATGTAATATATTCTACTATACATTATTGCCAAGAAAATAAAATGTTCTTTCTTATTACTCAACTATGTATTCATTTTATCTGATTATGGTGGTCTGATCACTTGTTTCTGATTGTATGAATGCAAGCAAATGTAACTAAGCACTCGCAAGAGATGGACAATGTTCAATTCCGACATGATTGTCTTTGCGTTCAGTAGACATACATAATTACTTAGTTGTGTAATTGAGAGTCCGATAAGCGGGTGCATTGGGTTGTAGACCTATTACAGTCAAAAGGCTGAGAAAGCTGAGCAATATAAATGTTTCTGTCAATTTATGAATAGTAATTAGTAGACAATAAAATAGAAAATTTAACTTAAAATATATTCTTGTATCTACAGATGTGCGATATAAAATTTTCTGTTTTGGCCAGGCTTATATTCCAATCTCCTGTGATTAAATAATTTAATGTTTTTACTGTAAATGTTTATCTATAATTGTATCATTGACTTTAAACCCTTACTACACATTTATAAACCCAATCTATTAATTAATAAACTTATAACATTGTATTATTATTAGCACCGCGTCTTACTACCCATTCGGGTTGTACGCACTTATGCTAATGTGTAATAGAAGGACGATTGTGAGATGAAATGGAGGGCCTACAGTTTAACGTGGGATCTGAACCATGTTGGAGACCTGGCATTCCACACATTCAAAAGCTGAATTTAAGATTTGGTTGATTTCCTAGTGGTTAATTTCAAATAAAACTAGCTGAAATGCCTATTTGAACGGCTGGCGTTCTATTGTAACATCTCTTATATTTAACTTATAGTTTGTTGTATTGTGCCCTAGATCTGCTTGCTACATTTCTGTTTTCTACTACACATAAAGGTTATTTATATTAGTTTTGAAATTTTTAACACCTTTCCCTCATTTAACCAATTCCTCATAAATTAAAAATTATCGAATTTACTGGGTTCTCTGGAGTAGTCCATTTAGTTTCTAGCCAAATTTCAATTTCAAAACCCAATTGAAGCTTTATATCTATTATAATTTGGCCATTTCCTCATACCCCATTTTGAAATTCCAAATTATTTTTACCTGGTATCTTGAAGTAACTTAAGATGTACAACCATGCCATATTTTGGCCTTCTATCTATTTTATAAGTGGGAAAACTAGTGGTAAGTGAAGGCTTTTTCTTTTTTATATAGAGAAAATATATTTCCCAACCCCAATTTCACAGAGTCTCTCTTAAAAATTTGAAATTATCAAACCTTTTTGGTTATATGGAATGGTCCCTTTAACTTCCTGTCTAGTTTGAAGTTTTTACTATCATTGTAAGAAGTAGTTTCTATCAGTTTTAAAACTTTTTACACAACTACTTCCAGTTCACCAACTCTGAACTTGAATTTCCATAGGTTAAGCATGGTTTTATTATCTGGAACGGTAACCCCTCTACCCCAATGCCTCCCCAACATCCGAATTCACATTTGAAAGTTTCTTAGATTTTATAAATACCCTTTGATGTACAATCATGCCAAATTTTACCCTTCTAGCTATACGGAAAGTGGGAGAGTTAGAATTAGTGAGAAAGATATTATTTTTTTACGTTTGAACCACCCATTTCCTTAGCATTGAACTTAAAATTTCATAATTTAAGAATGGTTTTATTATCTGGATTAGTAGTACCCATAGCTGCGTGTCTAAATTAAATTTTTACCTTCCCATAAAGGATTTTTTTTAAATTAATAGACCCCCCCCCCC
>CABEEJ010000679.1:192812-206868 GCA_901482245.1 Timema douglasi
CTCCACTATCCCACCCCCTCAATTCCTGGATTCCTATTTTGAAATTTGCTTAGTTTTTTTTAAGTACTCTCTGATGTACAACTTTACCAAATTTCAGCCTATTAGCTATTCAGGAAGTAGGAGAATTTAGTGATGTGAGTGAGGGTTTTCACATTTATGTATAGAGAAGATAAAAAAAATAACAAAGCTAGGTCTACTTTATAGATTCCCTGTGCAAAGAACGGATACACCAGCTATGCAGTATAATATTATACGAGTAAAAACACAGGTCCTAATTTGAATCGATGGATATAGGAAAGTATTGATCTTTAATTTATAATATATTTACTTTGAGCCATATTTACTCACCCACTCAAAGTACATCAACTATCCCTATCCTGAGATAGTTCTATCCAATCCACCTCACTACATCCTATCACTTTCAGGTCCATTCTGATGTTATCCTTCCATCTGTGTCCAGGTCTTCCCAATGTTCGGGAGAGCGAGGAACCCCTTAAGAATAAACACCCTTAGTACACTCGGCCTGGATTTGAGCCTCAACCTCCCTATTACCAGCAAACTATACAAGATGAGCTTGACATTTATTCTATCTGTTGATAATAAGTAAATCTATAAATCATTTATAAAGTCTGTTCATGATAGTTTTTTTTNACACGGGAATCGAACCCGGGACCTTCGGCTTAGTACGCCAATGCTCTTACCACTGAGCTATCCAGGATTCGTCCCGTGCCCATGGTCATTCTTCACTCATAGTTTAAGGCAGAGTCTAAGATGGACGTGCGGAAGTCGTCAGCTTATAAACATGTGATTATATGAGATCACAGCCATCAGACCACGCAGCCATTAGCGACTCGGTAGTTGGCAATTTAGCAGCCATTCGACAATTATATATATATAATTGTACAGGATCTTGTATATATTCATGAAACAAATAGCCGAAACTATTGTTAATGCATTTTAGTGGGGATATTCCCTCTTAGATGTCATATTCTGAAAATTGAAAAATGACACCTGGACACGGGAATCGAACCCGGGACCTTCGGCTTAGTACGCCAATGCTCTTACCACTGAGCTATCCAGGATTCGTCCCGTGCCCATGGTCATTCTTCACTCATAGTTTAAGGCAGAGTCTAAGATGGACGTGCGGAAGTCGTCAGCTTATAAACATGTGATTATATGAGATCACAGCCATCAGACCACGCAGCCATTAGCGACTCGGTAGTTGGCAATTTAGCAGCCATTCGACAATTATATATATATAATTGTACAGGATCTTGTATATATTCATGAAACAAATAGCCGAAACTATTGTTAATGCATTTTAGTGGGGATATTCCCTCTTAGATGTCATATTCTGAAAATTGAAAAATGACACCTGGACACGGGAATCGAACCCGGGACCTTCGGCTTAGTACGCCAATGCTCTTACCACTGAGCTATCCAGGATTCGTCCCGTGCCCATGGTCATTCTTCACTCATAGTTTAAGGCAGAGTCTAAGATGGACGTGCGGAAGTCGTCAGCTTATAAACATGTGATTATATGAGATCACAGCCATCAGACCACGCAGCCATTAGCGACTCGGTAGTTGGCAATTTAGCAGCCATTCGACAATTATATATATATAATTGTACAGGATCTTGTATATATTCATGAAACAAATAGCCGAAACTATTGTTAATGCATTTTAGTGGGGATATTCCCTCTTAGATGTCATATTCTGAAAATTGAAAAATGACACCTGGACACGGGAATCGAACCCGGGACCTTCGGCTTAGTACGCCAATGCTCTTACCACTGAGCTATCCAGGATTCGTCCCGTGCCCATGGTCATTCTTCACTCATAGTTTAAGGCAGAGTCTAAGATGGACGTGCGGAAGTCGTCAGCTTATAAACATGTGATTATATGAGATCACAGCCATCAGACCACGCAGCCATTAGCGACTCGGTAGTTGGCAATTTAGCAGCCATTCGACAATTATATATATATAATTGTACAGGATCTTGTATATATTCATGAAACAAATAGCCGAAACTATTGTTAATGCATTTTAGTGGGGATATTCCCTCTTAGATGTCATATTCTGAAAATTGAAAAATGACACCTGGACACGGGAATCGAACCCGGGACCTTCGGCTTAGTACGCCAATGCTCTTACCACTGAGCTATCCAGGATTCGTCCCGTGCCCATGGTCATTCTTCACTCATAGTTTAAGGCAGAGTCTAAGATGGACGTGCGGAAGTCGTCAGCTTATAAACATGTGATTATATGAGATCACAGCCATCAGACCACGCAGCCATTAGCGACTCGGTAGTTGGCAATTTAGCAGCCATTCGACAATTATATATATATAATTGTACAGGATCTTGTATATATTCATGAAACAAATAGCCGAAACTATTGTTAATGCATTTTAGTGGGGATATTCCCTCTTAGATGTCATATTCTGAAAATTGAAAAATGACACCTGGACACGGGAATCGAACCCGGGACCTTCGGCTTAGTACGCCAATGCTCTTACCACTGAGCTATCCAGGATTCGTCCCGTGCCCATGGTCATTCTTCACTCATAGTTTAAGGCAGAGTCTAAGATGGACGTGCGGAAGTCGTCAGCTTATAAACATGTGATTATATGAGATCACAGCCATCAGACCACGCAGCCATTAGCGACTCGGTAGTTGGCAATTTAGCAGCCATTCGACAATTATATATATATAATTGTACAGGATCTTGTATATATTCATGAAACAAATAGCCGAAACTATTGTTAATGCATTTTAGTGGGGATATTCCCTCTTAGATGTCATATTCTGAAAATTGAAAAATGACACCTGGACACGGGAATCGAACCCGGGACCTTCGGCTTAGTACGCCAATGCTCTTACCACTGAGCTATCCAGGATTCGTCCCGTGCCCATGGTCATTCTTCACTCATAGTTTAAGGCAGAGTCTAAGATGGACGTGCGGAAGTCGTCAGCTTATAAACATGTGATTATATGAGATCACAGCCATCAGACCACGCAGCCATTAGCGACTCGGTAGTTGGCAATTTAGCAGCCATTCGACAATTATATATATATAATTGTACAGGATCTTGTATATATTCATGAAACAAATAGCCGAAACTATTGTTAATGCATTTTAGTGGGGATATTCCCTCTTAGATGTCATATTCTGAAAATTGAAAAATGACACCTGGACACGGGAATCGAACCCGGGACCTTCGGCTTAGTACGCCAATGCTCTTACCACTGAGCTATCCAGGATTCGTCCCGTGCCCATGGTCATTCTTCACTCATAGTTTAAGGCAGAGTCTAAGATGGACGTGCGGAAGTCGTCAGCTTATAAACATGTGATTATATGAGATCACAGCCATCAGACCACGCAGCCATTAGCGACTCGGTAGTTGGCAATTTAGCAGCCATTCGACAATTATATATATATAATTGTACAGGATCTTGTATATATTCATGAAACAAATAGCCGAAACTATTGTTAATGCATTTTAGTGGGGATATTCCCTCTTAGATGTCATATTCTGAAAATTGAAAAATGACACCTGGACACGGGAATCGAACCCGGGACCTTCGGCTTAGTACGCCAATGCTCTTACCACTGAGCTATCCAGGATTCGTCCCGTGCCCATGGTCATTCTTCACTCATAGTTTAAGGCAGAGTCTAAGATGGACGTGCGGAAGTCGTCAGCTTATAAACGTGTGATTATATGAGATCACAGC
This sequence comes from Timema douglasi, assembly GCA_901482245.1. Lineage (NCBI taxonomy): Eukaryota > Metazoa > Arthropoda > Insecta > Phasmatodea > Timematidae > Timema > Timema douglasi. The sequence goes on from CABEEJ010000679.1 coordinate 196,550, forward strand.
CATCAGACCACGCAGCCATTAGCGACTCGAATATGATATTTAAGAGGGAATATCCCCACTAAAATGCATTAACAATAGTTTCGGCTATTAGTTTCATAGGCCTTTATTGTTGGAAGAGTGATTTTTTCTGGCTTTGGCGGTACCTTTGTAGTCATCAGAACGGGAGAAATGCATTAACTGATTTATCTTAAAAGAGATTTTCTGTTCTTTAGGTATATTCCTTCTTAGAGATTCGACAGCCAGGACATTTTTATAGTATCTGAACCCTCATGCTTTGAAGTCTATTATGTCACTTGAATCTGGTAACACTACAAGAAATGAGTGTTTGTGGCTAGATGATAGAATTATTTTGGTAAACCCTTTTATAGTGTAAATTCTATCAGCGCTTGCTTGATTTTCCATGTCAATACAGTAAAATCCCTGTCAGAAGGGGGTAAAGGGGAATTAGTGCCCCCTGTTAGGAAAATAGTTATGTACTGTTGTACTGTTCTAAACATCCTAAACTAAACTGAACTAAACATGATCTCATCCACAGATCAAGTTAACACACACAGCCGATGTGTAAAACAAAGGAAAGCTGTATATAAAATTTATATTTAATATGCACCAGCACCTGTACTGGATTTTCTCTTTACTAGAGAAATAGCATCGGTTATTGACTTATGGTGTTACTCAAATGAACGTTATTTTCAAGGATGCATATTCTAAAAAAGGAAATAACAGACTAAAGTGATTTCTCAAGGAGAAGGTTTGTCTACGCTTGTAAAATGTGAATCCACAGTTAACTCATTTTGGCAAGAAAATGATTTATGGGGTTTCTCAACCCACCAATTCATTTTAAACATGATTAAAAGTATGTATTCTTCATTTTGGAATGTTCTATATGATACATATAGTGCAAACAATAATATATTTTAATACAAGCATCGTATTTACTTGGAAAAGAGAAATTACTTGTCATTTAAGTAGAATAAAACAATAAATAAGCTTTGTGCCCGACCTCAAATAAATATATAAATAACATTGGATTAAATTACTGTGGTTAACTATCAAATTCATACACTACCATACGTTTTCATTATCAAAAACCCACCTCAGCGTAGTTAGCTAATGTGCCAGTCGTGTTGAGCTAGACCACCGAGGACGGGGAGATCGAGGTTCGAATCTCGGTTGGGTGAATTTGGGGGGGGGGTTCCTAAATGGTTTTACACTCTCCCTCCATGCAAATGCGGGTTCACTTCCTCTAAATTCAACCTTCCCCATTTCTAATCGATTAGTGTAATTAGTACTTAAGCATATAGCCTGGACGGGTAGTAAGACGCGGTGCTAGATAAATAAGTTATCAAAAGTGACAGATGTCAGCTGTTGACGTATGGATATATTAGGGATTATTTCTATACTCAATTCACGGTAGGAATTACTCTCGGAAAGGTCTTTATTCCTACCAAAACCTTTATATAATAGATTTTTGGTAGGGAAAAAGGCCTTTCAGAAAACAATTTCTACTCTGAACAGACTTTAGTAACTTTTTAAGCTGTCATCCAAGTAAACTAAGGTTGTGAATGTATTATAGCCAGGCCTATTGTATTAGTACAGTAGCCCCATGGCTTCTTTGGTGCTGATTGACAGCTCACAGCTGACTTCTGACGGTCAACATTTAGGTATATACCTAAATTTTGACTGTCAGAAGTGACAGCAGCTAAAAACATGATTTTGCAGATCATATGGTTCGGCGTAGGGATACATAATTTGGTCTGGTAACTTTTCAAAGCTGTCAGTCAACACCAAAGAAGCCATGGAGCTACTGTATATGTTTATCTAGTAAAATGCTGCTTTATTTAATCTTTGCTAAATGAATCATCTTTACGGCTATACCATACAGAATGATATGTGAAAAATGACTAGTGTACCCATCTGGGATTTGAACCCGCGTGATATGCAAACAAGCTCAAGATTCTCTGATGGTTTGTTTGTAATCGTAGTGGTAGATAATCTGTTTATGTTCACAGTTTTCAGCTGTCAGTCACGAGAAACTTGTGTATAGCTTTGAATCATTGATGTGTACAACCAACATCAACCCCTCTCCCTTCGTCAACCAGTAGTCCCTTTTACTGTCTCACACAACTAAGCCGGAAAAAATAAGGAATATATTTTCTAGGAATCACTAAACTATGGGGTGTGGGGGTTGGGGGAGTCAATAATACTTATACTATCCTTATCACAACGTGTAAAAAAATGTATTTGACTATAGCTTTGTTCAAAGAATGAATATATTTGTGCTTTGTAGAAATATAAAAAGGGAGTTTTAGTACAAAATGTACTAACATTTTAATATTATTCAAACTACATTTGCAAATCCAGGCCACAGACACAAGAGTCTACACTCGATTGAACAAAGGTGTGGTGGCAAACCTACAGTAGCCCCATGGCTTCTTTGGTGCTCATAGCTGACTTCTGGCGGTCAACATTTAGGTATATACCTACATTTTGACTCAGAAGCGACAGCTGGTAAACAGATGTTTTTGCAGATAATATGGTTCGGCGTAGGGATACATAATTTGGTCTGGTAACTTTTCAAAACCGTCAGCCAGCACCAAAGAAGCCATAAGGTTACTGTATGTATGTAATAAAAACAGCCAATACACGATAATGCAACTTTTTAACCTGGTAGCTCGTGAAACAGTTTGACAATGAGTTTGGCGACTCCTGGTCTAGGCCTATTTAATATGACATATACCCGCCTCGGTGGCGTAGTTGGCTAACGCGCTAGTCGTGTTGAGCTTGACCGCCGAGGACGGGGAGATCGAGGTTCGAATCTCGGTCGGGTGAACTGGGGGTGGTTTTTCCTAAATGGTTTTCCACTCTCCCTCCACGCAAATGCGGGTTCACTTCCTCTAATTCAACTTTCCCAATTCCTAATCCATTAGCGTAATTAGCACTTAAAGCGTATAACCCGAACGGTTAGTAAGACGCGGTATTAAATAATAATAAAAATATTACATACATACACATTACGTCTTGTATTTGGTTTTAATAATGGAAATAACAACTCTTTTCTCATTTTTGCTATAATATGTTCATTAAATATTTTATGTGTGACAAAGACTTCTGAAATTTAAAACCATAATGGCTAATTCAAAGGATTCCTTTGTGTTCCATGCTTATATGTATTTTTATGCACAAATCTTGAAATAACTCCAACACAGCAGCGTTACCTTGGCTAATACCGTATTTATAGTTCGTCTGTTTGCTACTAGATCGTTGGTTTGATTTCCTCGAACTAGTTGGCTTAAATCCCGCAATAATGGGCGGAGCGCTCAGGTCTATGGCGAAGGAAGGTTATGCATGAAAGGGATGGTGTGAACATGGTTTGGGCTGCCGTAGCTAGTTTATTAAAATAAAACCACCAATTCGATTCTAAATTATTGTGTTTGTTTTATAAAATTGTAGTCAAAATTTCCAGTGAATATACCTGAGGGTGCCCGGAATTTATAACTTTTTAAAGATATGATGTACGAACTACGATGGCATTAAATGTAAGACCATCACGTTTATTGTGGCTTGGTGTTTATAAATTTTTTTTTTACGCCAAACGTATAATTATTTGTTTAGTGAATACCTACTGTTTCTAACTTTGCAATTGGCATAAGTAACGGGTATAGGAGGATTTCCCAAACTACTATATATAGGCCTAAATTAAAAAATTGACTCCCAAATATTATTTAACCATTTAGGAACATTTTTTGCTCTTTATGAAGTATAAGCCGACGTTTTAAACGGACTGATTATCGACACATGCTTCAAATCATTGTAGCCTAACTACGGGAGTGTTTTTTTGGAGAACAAATTTAAACTGTTTTAAGTTATCATAATCTGAAAATTGAAAAATGACACCTAGACACGGGAACTATCCACACTAAATGCATTAACAATAGTTTCGGCTATTTGTTTCATTAATATATTTTAAGTTAGTTGAAAATTGATACCTGAACACGGGGATCGAACCTGGAAACTTGAATTTAGTGCCCAATGCTCTTATCATTGAGATATTCAAAATTCGTCCCGTGCTCAGGGTCAAATTTTTTAAATTAAATCAGTAATGTGACAGAAATACCCTCGAGATTGAGTTGACTACTGTAATAATATAAAATACAAATACGTAACCTCTGACCTCCCCATTTCAACTCCCAAAACTTAAGCCCAATTATTAAAAGTTTATTTCTATTCAACTTTTCATTATCATTATTTACCCTCAAATATATTCATTTTCTTGTGTACAATTGAAAAGAAAAAAAAAAACCACACCATACTACCCATTTGGGTTTAACGCTTTTGTACTAATTATGATAATAGTTTCAGGGATTAGAAAGGTTATATTTAGGGGAAGTGTATCCGTATTTGCATGAAGGGAGAAGGGAAAACCATTTTGAAAAAAACCTCAGTACACTCGACCGAGATACTAACCTCGATCCCCCCCGTCATTGGCAGTCTAGTTTAAAACGAGAGTAACGCGTTAGGCCACGCGATCACTGAAGTGGGTATTGTGTCCAATTAATTTACCCTTCTTCCCTCCCACCTCATACTCCCCTTGAGAACCGTCGTAATGTAATCTTCATTTTGTTTCCTGTTATCTGGTTACAGTCGGGTGTGTTCCAGATTCCCCTCTCCTCCTGTTTATTTTATTATCTACAAGCCGTATCTGAATAAAGAATAGGACAAAACAGATTAAAATTATCCTTCCTTCACCACGCCACTCTTTTAGACAAAATAAAGTGTTAATTATTTCTAAATAAAATATTATTTTGTAAATTGTTAAAAATAATACCCACCCTCACTTAATTCAAACTTGAAGAAAACAAAACGAATCGTCAAAAAACAACAACTGTAAGGTTGTTTTTAATATCATTTTATAACCCAAAAGCTCACAAATAGGAAAAAAGTTTCTTAAAACGTTAAAAAGCCTTTTGCAATATTTTTTTAAAATATTCTCTTTCGGGTTTTACGTATTAACTACTAATAATTGTACCAATGTTTCACGGATGAGGAAGGTATCTAGAGAAAGTATAACCACATTTACGAGGGAGTTGAGAAGGAAAACAACTTAATGAAGAACTACCTCCATTACACCCGACCGGGATTCGAACCTTGTTCTCCCCATGATCATAAGTACGATCCCTTAGAACAGACCATGCGACTACCAAAGCAGGTATTTCGCAATTTATATCTATACATATTGTGTCTTAGCCAAATTACGTACTATTGTCATATTGCCTAAAAAAGTCAAAAACATCTTCCGCTCCGGAATAGAACTAGGGTCTCTCGGACCAAGAGCCGACCATTCTAACCATGCGGTCACAGGGAAGGACATTGGGTCTTCCTCTCACTCACAAACGAAAACAAACCCAGAGATATTACGACTGCCCGTTGGGGGATAACGGATGGCGTCTAATAGGGCAGTCGTTAAGGAGATGGCTCGACCGAGGATTGGGTAATCCCTTTATTAGCCGGGACATCGCGAGAGGTGCTAAGGGAAGGGGAGTAAAATGGTACTGTATAATCTTCCAACATTCCTTTGGGAGTCCCACATCACCGGCGACAATGCTATGATAGGTGGGTTTTTTTTACACATAACTATAAATATACATAGTACTCGAGAAATGAAAAGGGTTGCGTTGATGGGTCCATTATAATTTTTATATCCATAGAAATAGGAGCTGTATGAATGTAAGGTTTATAATAACTACTTTGGGGATTTTACATTTCATGAGAATGTCTTTTTTTTTTTTAATTCCATCTAATCGTAATTGCATGTAATTCTCAAGACATTTTAATTTTTTAGATCCCACAAGGCTTTTGTGTTCACAGCAATTAGATTTGACATTAAAAAAAAATTGTTCCGTTTATTTATTCATTCAAAATTTGTATATATAGCCTAGTTCGTTCAGCTTTACTTTATTGTAATGATACATAATTTCTTATTTAAACTTTATGAAGTCTCAAGTTAGGCCTATACTCATCCTATATTAAGAAAATGAAATTATAAAAATCTATAGCCCTTATTAACCTAAAAATATATATCGATCCCGGTTCTGGCTTTGGGAGTCCGACTCCCTATCTAATTCAGTGATAGGGTTTTGTAACTTTTCCCAAGACATTTAATTTTTATTTATTTTAAAGAAACAACTTTACTTTAGTTCCTTACACGGGGATTTTTTAATAATTGACAACTTTTGAGATTTTTTTTAAAAGAGTATGTTTATTATCAACATTTAAAAAAACAATATTTTTACTTTCATAATGATTAATATTTTAAGAAATCTCCATGCAAGGAACTAGTATATTATGCCCTTTATACGCTGTAAAAATTTGGTTAATGTAGATCTTATGGGAGTTTAGAAAACTTACATCAAAGTTAAAATAACAGAACTTTAGGGAACTAAAGAAAAACTTTTGATTTATTTCACTAATGACAAATTCTAGTTTAATATTGTCCAGCACTGTAGAAAGGGGTCTTCTTGCTCTTATAACAAGTTTTCTAGCTTCCTTTTCATCAATGTATTTTTCCTTCTGTTTTTTTTTTTCAAAATCGAGAATAGGTTTTTCCGTTTTTCGAAGTCATTGTCTCTAACCGAGACATTGCTTGTACAAGATTTTTGCTTGGTTTTAGTCCTAAATGCTCCATTATCAACGCCTTACATAGAAATCCATCATTGAAAGAACACACTGCAGCAAATACACCATATTTTAGTGTTGGTGAAGTGACAAATACTCTTTTAGGTACCAATGACCAGATTGCACTATTTAGAGACTCATTTGGGGTTTGAGTCTTACTTCAAGAAGCTGAGTATTAGATAAATCTCCGAATATGGACTTTGTTGCACTCATAATTATTTCAGGCAAGTGGAAATGTTGAAAAAAAACTGAGAAGCAGATTAACCAATGAGGTAAAGCAAAATAACTTTTCTTTTACATTTCAAAGATAACTAAATATGTTATAAAAGTGTAAAATCATGACCAAACAGATAGACATTTAGGTGACATACATTTTCAACTATAAATGCCAGGTTCAAGCGTTTATAAAATATATTTTATCATCTTTTACAAAAAATGGGTAAAAACTAATTGTACCATTTTAAAGAAGAGGCTTAGGGGTACAATACTACATTTAAAAAATATATGATTGTGTTTTACAATTTTTTCGAGTCAGAATCCCCTTAAGCAATTGATTTCTAGGTTTGCTGTTTTATTTTCTTAAAAATAACTGCTAATTACTGTTTCTGTTCTGGTTACGGTTCGACTCCCTGCCTCTGACCCGCCTCGATGGTCAAATGGTTTCAAGATACTGAGGCTAAACTTCGTTTAAAATTATACCTTCCTCCTCAACACATTAGCGTAATTAGTACATATGCGTACAACACGCACGGGGTAATAAGACGCGGTGACAAAAAAAGCAGCAAAAAAAACTATTATCGTGTGAGTGAAAGACCAACCTAAATGGCAACTACATCACAGAACAATTTGCTTAAACACTCACACGGCCGATCCATCGGAGCAATCCAAATCTGTTCTCTTAGTGATTAATATTATTACTAGATGGCACTACAAGGCTGCATTCGAAATGTAAACTTTGGAAGCCCTGAGTGATTAGGAGTAGCGCCAGGACCAACTCGAAGGTTTCATAAGACTAAGGTGAGACTTAGAAATTTGCGTCTCCGTTGTATTCTGTATAATTTAAACACACCGCATGCTTTGCGTGACGCAAAATAATTAAGGGTTGACCGGCTTCGGTGGCCCTATGGTCTAACGCGCCACTCTCGCAGTAGACTAGACTGTTTGTGACGGGAATATCGAGTGTACTTAGGGTGGTTTTGCCACTCTTCTTCCACGTAAATGAGAGTACACTTACTCTTAATATAATCTTCCTAATACGGTTAGCGTAATAAGTACATAAGCATACAACCCGAACGGGTAGTAAAACATAGTTCTTGAAAAAAGGTGACAAAATCTGGACTTAAAAAAAAAAATTAATAAGTAGACCTACCCTCTTATCCCCACCTTTATCAACTTGTGCTAAAATATTATTCCTTCTTACCTTTATTTTCTATTAATATTTTGGGAAGATTTTATAAAATGTCAAAGGGATTCGCCGACAAAGTGACCCCGAATCTAATAAAACCATAAAATGGTTTATGTTATTAATCAATCTTTTAGAATATAATTATATATAGCCTAATTATATTCGTAATATTAGATAAAATGTTTAAGTGTTTTTTTCTTTATTTACACATAATTATTATCTGGCACTGGCTACATAGCCAAAAGGCCCGAGTTCAATCCCCGGTGCTTCCAAATTTTCTGTGAAACAGAGGGTTTGTAACGGTGTCAACTCAGCCTCGTGAGGACAAAATGAGGAGCTACTTGGATGAAAAAGTAGTGACTCCGGTCTAGGAAACTAAGATTAACGTCCGGAGGGCTCTTTGTACTGACCACAAGGCACTCTCGATGCGCAAATGTTGACACTTGCTTGGTCAGCATACGGCGGCCACTCAGTCGGTATGATTCGCTTGAAGGCTGACACCATGATGTTATTTTCTTTAAATTTAAATTTATATATATTCTTACACACTAGAAAAAAAATTACATTTTGTTGGAATTTAAGTTAACTCTAAGACTAACTTAGCGCCTTAGGCAAACCGCCTATGTTCGCTTAATGACATTGAGTAGCGTGAATCCTAGTTTTCTGAAACGTTTTGAGTACAAACGCATGCGCAGAAGAGATAAAAAATTGTCAAACCTTAGCAAATTCAACAAAATTCAAATAAAAGTGAAATTATTATTTTTTAATACCGTGCCTTATTCCCTGCTTAGGTTATACGCATATAGGATATATAATGAGCTAGGGATGAGAAAGGTTGAATGAAATTAGAAAGAATGTACCTGCACATTTGTGTAGAGGTAATGAGGAACACACTCTAGGAAAAACCACCTCTAGTACACCCAACTGGGATTTGATCCATTATCTTCCTATAATCGGCAGTCTAGTCGCTTGCGAGAGTGACACCTTAGATCATGTGGCCACCGAAGCAGGTATGGTTTTAATTAAATATTAAGTTACATTTTACTACCCCAAAATAATATAGGCTACTGGTTTATTTCAAAATATTCATAAATATTTTAATTTATACATACACAAACCCATTTCTTAATAAGAATTATATTTTTGTTGGTAACCTTGACCGTTCTCCAAACAAGAATGAATACAACGCCGTGTGAGTACGCTTCGTATTTTTTGTAGCAGCTGCTACACATACTGTTTAATGATAGTTTTGTTTTAGCATCGCGTCTTACTACCCGTTCGGGCTATACCCTTTTGTAGTTCTACTTATTAAGCTATTGGTTTTAGGAATTATTAAGGTTATATTAAGAAAAACTGTACCCGTATTCGTGTGGAAAAAATACTCTCAGTACACCCTACTGAGATTCGAACCTCGATCTCCCCGTCATCGGCAGTCTAGTCTACTCTGAGGCTGACGTGTTGGACCACGCAGCTACCGAAACGGGTTTGCTATAGGCTTAGGGGGCGTTTAAGTATTAATTAAAACATTTTTGTCCATTTTTAACCCTTCTCCCCTTTTAATCAAAAATAAGCAAATACATGAATTTCAACCCCCTTACCCCCTTCTTTTGCTTACGTTAAGATTTGTCGACTTTTTTTCATTTGTTCACAGGAATAACAATTCTAATTTTCATGCAATTTTCCTTATAGCCTGAACAGGTAGTAAGACGCGATGATAAAAAATTAAAAATGTATATAATTTATAAATTGCTGGTAATTATTAACATAGAGGTGTAAATTAATATTGCCAAATAAATGACAATTAACACTGCTGTACTATGAATTTAAATTTAGTCAACAGGTAAAATTAAAACATTATAAAAGTTTAAAATTTTAATTTACTTTTAATTGAAGTTATAACAAAAAGTATAATTAGTGAATACATGAATATTAAATTTATAAAAAACAACAACACCTAAACTCAATTTAATCGGAAGACCAAGGTCCTTGAACCCAAGTCCCAACACTTTCAATTATTATGTTTATATTTGGGTGGACTAGGTCACTCAAACTTTGACTTACTTCTATAGGCTTCTCCACTTCTTCCTCGTTTAGCCACTCAGTATCTTCATTGCTGCCTGAAGTCCAAGCGGCTTGCGATGCGTCCTCCCTCAATTTGGACAGTCTTTCTCTGTCTTACGTAAGCATTATTCTGACGCCCCCACCCCCTCGCCAGCAAAAATGAGCAAAGCTTGGAAACCCC
>CABEEJ010000679.1:206927-223922 GCA_901482245.1 Timema douglasi
GTGCTTACGTAATACTTACACGCGAATAAAAAATACCAGATGTTTGTATATGCTGGAAACAACAGCGCTCAAAACCGCTTCGGTGGCTGCATGGTCTAAGACGTCATTTTTGCAATAGACTGGACTGCCGATGATGGGGAGATTGATTGGGGTTCCAATTCCGGTTGGTTGTAGCGAGGGTGGTTTTCCCTGAATTATTTTCCACTAGCGCTCTCTCCCCGCAAATGCGGATACACTTCCTCTAAATTCAACCTTACTTATTCCTAATACATTTGCGTACCTAGTACACAGGCGTTTTCCCGGACGGATAGTAAGACGCAGTGTTGAAAAGTTAATACAAAAAACATAAATTAACCTAAAGCAAAACATTTGATAATGAATTCAAAGCAAGTATTGTAAATCCACAATATGTTACCCACACAGATAGTGTTAAAACCATTTTCATAGCTAAAAAAAGTCATTTGGCATAAAAAAAACGATAAATTATAGACCGTGAACAACAATTCCAATGAGAGGGATGGGACCGCTGTGTTTTGATTCGCACAATGTGGCTATATCTGGTTGAATTTGGGACGGCTGCGACCAAATATCTGGTTCTGCATTGAGCCGGGATCTTTTATTTTAGTAGCCACATAAGCAGAGAATCCTGATCCACATAAGTAAATTATTGCAAAGGGGAGAAGGATTATTTTCTCACTATCTGACAAAACTTCAAATTCACCTCGCAACTGACATCAACATTCTGGTAGTGACTTATTAGTTGCAAAATTCTATTTTACCGCAGAATCTGATGTCAAATCATTCAAGCACTCATACTGCTCTGATGTCAGGTTGGCTTTTCCGACACTCAAATAAATGACATTACACTGCTACTTGATTTGTTTCGACTCTCGACTGTATACTGACTGAAGGCGCGAAGAAAAGCAAGTTTTTAATATTCAATAGAAACTTCCCAGAAAATTCTGGAAAGGTGTCGAAGCAAACAATCGTATCTGAAAGCGCGGTGAAGCTCTCAGAGAGACGGGCTGATCTGGCGCCCTCTAGTCTATCGGGAAACAATCGTATCTGAAAGCGCGGTGAAGCTCTCAGAGAGACGGGCTGATCTGGCGCCCTCTAGTCTATCTGTCTGGTTTCGCCACGTGCAATATGTAAATAATTTCTACCCAACACTTACCTATACACAGCTAATGGACTCACAAATTCACAGTTCTGATATCGTGTCACATTTTATTTATTTTTATTTCCAATCTATTCGCGGAGTACTTGGATATGCTTTGCGGAGACCACTTTGGGAACCACTATTATAGATAGTCTAATTGTTTCCCACCCCATTATGTATAATCAGACGGTTCAGAAAGGACACGTTAAATACCTCTAATAATTTATATGAAAAGTGAATAAAAATCAACGAACAGACCTCAACCCCAAGTGACATATGTGTAACAAAGATTATCTAAGAATTGTCAAATGATAACAAAGTTTGAAAATATATTACAGGTAGTTGTTACTTGTTCTTCCTGGTAACATTCCACGACAGAACCTTGTTACGTATTTAATTGACACTAAGCATCCCAATTTGAAATGTAACTTTACCAAAGTTGACATGATTTAATCCTAAACATTCCCGTCCCCCTAAAAAGAAAAAGAAAGGAGAAAAAAAAAATTCACATAAACAACTATTTCTTAGAGAATGTGTAAAAGGGTCTATTTGACCCATCCAATGACCTTTTTACTTCCCCTCCTAAAAAAAAAATCCTCCGCCAAGTTTATTTTCCCCGCCATCTGTGGAAGCAAACAGCCAACAAGAATGTGACCAAACTGGCGCCTGCGCATTGAGCATATTGTTACCTTTCGCAGCCCTTTATACGCTGCCAGCAGGGGTGGAATAGTACAGGGTTGGTTGGGGGAGGGGACATACATTTTACAAGAGCACACATGAATAGAATGACTAATTTTGTAAAAAAAATAATAATAATTCTAATCATTCCATGAATGGCTTAAAGAAACGACTTGTAACACTCGGTAAAATGTATCTTTCAGATGTTATTTATTATTTTCCACACACTCTTTTTTGTATTTTTAAGAAAAAAAATCATTCTTTTTTTTTAACTATTGTGATATAGTTGGGGTGACAATAAAAGAAAACAAGTTCATCATAGCCTTTTACTGATATATTTTAAAGGGAAAAGAGATCATTGAAAGCTGGTAAGCACTTCATTATTTCTTTATTCTCAAAAGTCCATTTCGACCCCTCTGAAAAAAAAAACCCTCCACCCTCGCCTGGCATAATGGTTAGCTCTTTATGACCGACGAAGCGCACACTTTTTTGGTCAAACGGAGTGAGAAAAGGATTTTTTTTTTGTTTGGCAAAACATTTGCAAACTGAGTTGTCTTGTAATGGTAGTCTGTGTATGGTGGTTTTTTTCAACGGTTCCTCCTGCCTATGCAGTGTTGATGACTTCACATAAAACTCAGAAAAGGGGGGAAAGAGGGAGGGAGTTGGGTCAAGACCTCCCGCTGGAAAGGGTCACTATATATTTCCACCCCAACCTATACCCCTCTTCCTTCCTAACACATGCCCTAGAAGTGAGTTTGCTATTTAGTAACTTATTGTGTCTATTCATTCGAGTATGTTTTCATGAACCTAGACATAATATTGTAAAAAATATATATATATATTTTTAAACCGCCACAAAGTAGGTATAACTTTCCAAATTAGAAAGAGAAACCAAGATCAAATCCATTTAAAGTAGAGGTGAGTCAAATCTTATACAGTAAAACCCCGTTTGACCGAACCTCGGTAGCTATAAATTCCGGATAGTCCGAGCAGACTTTTCGGAAAACGAAGAAAAAAAATTAAGTCAAATTAAAAAATAAATCAAATTTTTAGTTAACAAGCTCAAAGTTAAAAGAGAATTGTAAGAAACAGTGATATCTAATAATAAATTCTTAATATTTACGCGTTATAGTAAACACAATGTGTTTTCCTGTAACTAAAAGTAAATACACTACATATAAGGCCTATATATTACACATCAGTGACATGAATTAAAATTTGTTTTAAACTCATTCAAATGTAAGTTAAAATTCGTGATACTACTGTATTCTTGTATTCTACCAGTTAATCCGAATTTACACTTGTTTGAATAAGATTCGGTCCCAATTAGTTAGGGTTAGCGAGGTTCTAACTGTATTTCTCGAATATAAACTTAATTTTTTTTTTCGAATCTTGAATCAAAATTTGAATCCTCAAATCTTAAATAAAATGTACAGCTTTAGTTAAAGAGAAAATATTAAAAATTTAATTAAAAATGACTTTTTAAGGCTTTTTTTTAGCACCACGTCTTACTACACGCCCGGGTTATAAACTTACTGTATATACTACAGTAGCCCCATTGCTTCTTTGGTGCTGACTGACAGCTCACAGCTTCAAAAAATTACCAGACCAAATTTCGTATCCCTACGCTGAACCTGATGATCTGCAAAAACATGTGTTTAGCAGCTGTAACTTCTGACATTCAAAATTTAGGTATATACCTAAATTTTGAATGTCAGAAGTCAGCTGTGAGCTGTCAATCAGCACCAAAGAAGCCATAGGGCTGCTGTAACTACGCTTATAGTTTTAGGAATGAGGGAGATTATATATATATATATATATATATNNATATATATATATATATATATATATAACATACCCATATTTGCGTGGAGAAAGAGTGGAAAACCATTTAGTAAAAACCACCCCTTGTTGCCACTGACGAATGATAAATATTTCTGTCATGTCTATTACGTCACAAACAATAAAGAGGAACACTTTTTTTTGTAGATTAGTTATAGTAATACAATGTTGTCTTTTTTTTCTATGATTTTATTAGTTTACCAACAACACAAGTTTATAATTATTAATTCCTTTTTACCAATTCCTTAAAGTTATTATTTGAAGTCAAGGATTTAATAGTCGTATTAAAGATAATCTTATATATATATATATATATATATATTGCGTATAAGGTATCACATATAGTGGTTATATGGTGATCTTTGCTCTAGTTGGTATAATTATTATTTCCACCACGTCTTACTAACCGTTCGGGCTACACGAACTTACGCTAATGTGTAATGGTAGGGTGATTGTGAGATGAAATGGAGGACCTACAGTTTAACGTAGAATCCGAACCACGGTGGAGGACCACATTCACAAGAGGTCTTGTCAGAGGTGAAGGAAGGGTTTGGTAATCAGATAAATCTGTGCCGGGACCGAGGATTGAACCCCGGGCCCCCAGAACAGAAGTTTGACACATTACCCCCAGACCACCAGGTCACCCTATTTGGTATAATTAATGGTCGTACTTTATTCTTCACTCTTTGAACCGTATAAGGCGTAAATTTTGGACTGCTGATGACGGGGAGATCGGGGTTATAATCCTGGTTGAGTGTATCGAGTGTGGTTTTTACCTTCGCGCAAATGCGGGTGCACTGAAAATAAATTCAAACTTCACATCCCTCACCCATTGGTGTAATTAGCACAAAAGCGTGTAGCCCAAACGGGTAGTAAGATGCAGTGCAAAAAAAAAATCATTAGTTCACAAACCAGCCAGCCTGGCGCTCAAATTCGTGTTTTTTCAGCTCTACCAGGTGATGTCATCCTACAGACTACTATATTTATCAATGGATACACATTATAATTATTATTAATGAAGGAAAATATTTCAAGTAGTTTGCACACTGAACTGTATCACATTGTTGATGAACAATATAGTACGAAGAAATGTATATATTACTATTATTATTATTATCACCCTCTTATGTTAAATAATTGTTCTTACAAAGTAAAGTAATAATCTATTACAATTTGGAAGTTATGATATTATAATTGAAACAATATGATCTTGTGGCATACTAACTTCAAAATGTTTAAAAACGAATTATTTATATATACACATTAAAGATAAAGTTGAAATATAGCTTATTAATAAATTGGGTCAAACGCATTTGAAGTAAAAAAAAATAATCTAAGTAAGTTAAATTATTGTAGACTTATTTATAACATGTTAAAATTATTATAAGTTATAAAGACCTATTAAAATAAAATTAGGCTTGTTGTTAAATAAAATATGATTAAATTATTAGACATTGACGTATAAACATTCTATTTATATCATATACTTACCCTTTTTTAGGTCAGTTGTTCCTTAAGGTGTGTTTTTGAAGTTTTTATGACAGAACCTTTTTTTGGACAAAATAAATAAAGTATTGCTCCAGGAGCAACGTTTAGTTTAATTTTATTCACATGGTGATATCAACAGTTGTTTAATATCTATAAAGAGTGTCCTGACATTTAATGACCACTTTTTCTCTTCATTTAAAAAGATTGTCATCTAACTCCGCTATGTTCGTGACAGATATTCAACAACTGTTGATATCACCATGTGAAGAAAGTTGAACTATATTTTTCTACTGGAGAAATATTTTATTTATCTGGACCAAAATAATGGCTATTTACTAAAACTGCAAAAACTAGTGCCCTTAACTCGTGTTCCCTACAATCACAATTTAATAATATACAGTATATGCTCCCTACTGTATATATTTAGAATGTTTTCCAATGTGTTATACATATTGTAACCAACAAAATATCATCGTCATCATTGGTTTCAATTCAATTAAAAAAAAAAAAAAGGAGTTTAGTTTCTGGTGTTGTTCATCAACGAGGATGATTCATTGACTGTTTAAAATCTTTGCTACTTGTTTAAAAAAAACCCGACACAAAAACCAGCAACGATGTTAACACATTTTCCTTGGGATGTAAGTGTATCCATGACATTTTGTGTGTTTATTTTCATTTCACACCTCCTTTAAGAGCTTGTGGTTTTTACTTAATAGCCTCAAGTGACGGCTTCTTCTAGGGGATGGTCTATTTTGCATTGACAGCGACGCCTTTGAGGAGAGTGCGTCTTTTCCTGAGTGCCCTTCCCCCCCTTGGAATCCATGGGAAGAGTACAAGGGAAAAAGGAGGAATGTCACATTATACACATATTTCAGAATAACTTTTACATCTCAAACCACATAAGCACCCAAGTAAATACTTAAATAAAATTAATTCAAATAAGACAAATACCTCTTTTTTAACCATACTCTAAAGTGGATTAGAAAAGTTTCATGATTGTCTAAGAGATGGCAGCACTAACTAGTTTTGAATTAAAAATTGCACATAACTTATTTTTCTCCTGTGGCCTTCATATGTGTGAGTGGAATCTGTAAGTGGTTTCAAGATACTTGTTGAAGTACGTAAGGGGGAGCTAAGCTAATTGCGACAAGGAAGGGAGTGAATTACGGGGTAAGAAAGGAAGAAGATATAAATATATATATTATTTTATTATATAAATCATTTACCGTAGTTACACTTAAGAATGGTCGTTTCAAATACTTTTAACGGGCTAAAAAAAAGTGGGCCGATAAAATAAATCTTATGTCCTTCTGTATTAAATTTGGTTGACTACGGTATGATTTTCATAGTAAGCTTAAGCTTATTGAAAGCCGGAATATCATAGTGCCATAATGGCGGTGGAGAGGGGGGGAATTACAATTGTATTTTAATTAATGGCCTTCTTAATTAACAAGGTAAAGAGAAACCAATGGGAAGGATTATTTGAAGCTTTTAAAATTTTTTTGATAAACTTTATAACTGATAAATCAAATAAGAAATATTTTGAGTATGCTAAATTTTAGTGACTTTTTAATCAATGTTGATGGTCGGAAGTGGGCTTCCTATAAAAATCATGGAACCCACCTTGGTGGCCTCATGGTCTAAGACGTCACTCTCACAATAGACTGGAGAGTTGATGATGGAGAAATCGAGCTTCGATTCCAGGTTGGGTGCTCTGAGGGCGGATTTTCCTAAATGGTTTCCCAAGCTTTCTCCACGAAAATGCTGCTACATTTTCTTTAATTTCAGCCTTCTTAATCCCTATCACATTTTTGTAATTAGTAGATATGCGAATAAGCCGAACAGATATAAAGTCGGGGTATTTAAAATAGTAATAGTAAAAATATTTTCAAGAAAATGCTGAGACATTTCCATAAATTCTACCTTCCTCACAGCATTAATGTAGTTATATGCGTAGAAGCTTGAAGTTTTCAAAACGAGGAGAAAAAAGAGCTAGATCGTATTATACGATTTTCATAGGAAAAACCATATCTGACAGAAAAGTTACTAGATTTACTTTCATGTATTCATGCATCAAGTCATGGGATTTGTAACTTTAACTTTTGATATATATATTATCAATAGGCCTACCTAAAACATAACAATAGTAAAATAGTAAAATGTTATCAATCTTAACACTTTTTTTTAATGTTTCTTCTTACCAAAATCCTCCTAAAAGTATTTGGTGACAATTACTGAAATTATATTAAGCCCTTCACAATGCCAACACTCCATATAGAGTCAAATCGCCATAGAAAGAGCCTTTTATAAAATGTAAAAAATAAATGTAGATTGGCCAACATGGGAGAGAAGTCAGTATATTATGTAATTGCTATAAAAATTATAAAAACATTTCTCTAAACTTTAAGTTGTGGAACAAAATGAGTTAGCGTATGAATACGTTGTATTTAGAAAGTTTAAAAGTTATCTAAAGAAGTCCCAAATTACAGACCCAAACTATACCAAATAACTAGCCCTGTAACGTTATTTCTGAATGTTGTTTCACTTTAGCATTTTGCCATAAATTATAAGATTTCGTCAATATAGGTCTAAGTTTTCACATCAAAAACATTTGAGAATTTTAGGATTATAGTTTTTATAGAGCTCTCAGAAATATTACAACATATACAACGTGTCAGAAATTTGTCCCTTCTCAAGTGGTTTATGTAAATAGTTTTAGAACCAAGGTCTTAATTTTTGAATATGATGTTTTAAAAACTATCATAGCTTATGGTAGTCAAAGTAAACAAGTAGATTTGGTGGGGAAAAAAAATCAAAAACAGTAACAAGAAATAATTTTTAAGCCAAATAACACTGTTACTTTCTCTTTGGCCATAAAAATAAGTAGGTCTATATCCGATAATGAATATAACTTTTCAGTCATTCTATTACAAAAACAACCCACTTCAGTGGCCGAGGGGTTTAAGGCATCACTCTCAAGTTAGACTGGGCTGCTGATGATGGGAATATCGTGGTTTGAATCCTGGTTGTGTCTACTGATGTTTTTCTTTTTACTCAATCGTCTTCCACTCTCCTTCCTTACAAATGCGGGTATATTATCTCTAAAATGCTTCCTTTCTCATCCTTACCTTACTAGCGTAATTATCACATAGCTTACGCAATACTAATTATAATTATAATATTATAAATATGACTATATATTTTGTCATTAATGTTTAGCGGTGATGCTAGTTAAGACTTTGTCTATCATGTTTGAACTATTTTGATAATTTTTTTATTTGGGGGGAAAAGCTATTGTGCATTTCAGGAATTAACAGTTCATAGTTATAAAAAAAATGACCTTCCATTATATTTTAATTGTTAAGTAAATACGTTTCTCAATTTTATTGAAGTCTTAGGATTTGGATGAAGGACGACAATAAAAAAACCCCATCAAAGTTGTAGATATATGCATGAAAATAGTGTGGAAGGCTTTAAACATTATTTGTTCTAATATAATTATGAATTGAAGGTTTCAAATATCAATGCAATTTCCAACAAAATATTATTCCATTGTAAACCAAGGGAACAGTGGGAAAAAGGGGAGAGTTCAATTTTAGCTCAAATTGAGCTAGTGCTTCCATCTGTTAGACTATAATGAAATTTAAATATATTTTAAAAGAGGTCTTTGTCATATTTACATGAATAAAAAAGTATTTGCTGGTGTCCCTATGGGGTTTGAGATATAAAAGTTGTTGTCCTAAGTTTAAACATCATAACAATTATTATATAAATAGTTTTTTTTTTTTAGCCATTCAATCAACTACACAATATATATTGAATTATTCAGATTTAGAACAATCGAACTTCAACTTCACACTAGAGTATAGCTAGTTATTTCTCATTCTAAATCGAGATTTTACCACTAAGCCATACTAGTACGTTATGTGTGTGGTATTATTCAATTATTTTATTTAAAGCACATTATTTAAAAATACATTATTTTAAAGATCTCTAATCATTTACTTTACTCATTAAAATAGTAATAATAAAAATGATAAAACAAATTTAAACCTAAACAATGTTTGTGAAACAAGATGAGAGGCGCGCAACTTTAATTTGGGTAATTTAATTAATGCCTATTTTCACCACTTTTATACTTAATGTTGTTGTCTTAAATATTTATAATAATGACCGTATATTAATAATTTAAGAATATTACCAATAACAATTTAAAAAATCAAATAATATTATTACGTGACAGTAAAACTATTAGTGACTTTAAAATTGATTTAGTTGGTTTAATTTCTTGAAGGGGGCCCGCGCCCCCCCATACCCAAGTCCTGGATCCACTACTGGTACAGCAATTACCTATATTTCTTATTTTAGACTCAATAGTCAATAATTACCTATTTTATTGGTCAAAATTTATAAAAGAGATGGTGACCTGGCGGTCTAGGGCTAATATGTCAGACTTCTGTGCTGGCGGCCGGGGTTCAATTCTCGGTCCCGGCACAGATTTATCTGATTACCAAACCCTTCCTTCACCTCTGACAAGACATCTTGTGAATGTGGGGAATGCCAGGCCCCCACCGTGGTTCGGATTCCACGTTAAACTGTAGGTCCTTCATTTCATCTCACAATCACCCTACCATTACACATTAGCGTAAGTGCGTATAACCCGAACGGGTAGTAAAACGCGGTGCTAATAATAATAATAATAATAATAATAATAATAATAATATAAAAGAGATATTTAGTAGCAATGTGATAACTATAAGATGCTAATTCCCTAATAAAATGACGAAAATTTTAACCGAAATTCAAAATTTTAATACGAAATGTTGACCCTTGGGGACCCAATATTGATATTTATATTGGTCCAAATATACAAATGAATACGTTAATTTTTAAAAATAGAATCATAAAATTTAAAACGGTGAGCCAACAAATGTTTTACGTATGTATAGTGCAATTTGTTCTCGGGTTCACTAGTGTAGGATATTATATTACGAATTTTGAGTAAATATTTCCATTTCTAAGCAATAGAGCGAGAAATTCCGTGCGGAGTTCCATACCATTTATTTTAATATGTAAAATAATGACATAAATTAGACTTAGGTGTGGATCTTAAGGTTTTGTTTATTATTTAAAGTTCCAAAAATAACCTGGTTTTAACAAATTAGTTTGTCTTCCAAATATATTTGTGTATATAACATACTAGCTTGTGTATTGAGTGACATCACAAGTTCAGCCAATCAGATGCCTTTCTTCATCTGACGTTACCTTCTATTCTCTTTACATTGGGTACATCCTTAGATTATTGATATGCTTTATGGCAGGGATAAGTAACTACAACCCGGGGACCAAATGTGTGGTAATGTTTGCATCCTCATAATCATTCGAGCAAGTGTTTTCAACTATGAAACTTAGGAAAAGTAATTTGATAAACTGACACAAATAATAGACTGACATTAAAAAATTTAAATACATTGTGAATGAGGAGAGATATGGTGTTTTCCGTGCGCTTTAAATAGAAAATATTGTAGGCAATTTACATGACATTACTGTATAAGAGGTTGCGTCTTAAATTGTTAGGGGTGAACTGTCCCACAAGAGCTACACTAGTTTGAACAAGCAACAGTTTTCGTAATTATATAATTCATACAAATAAAAAGCTAAGTACAATTTCATAGTTTATCTCTTTTATGAATATTTTTAAGTAAAAAAATCCTAAGCTTAAGTTTCAAATCTTAATGAGGGCTAGTTAAAATAAAGTTTTAAATTGTTTTATACCCACTTACGGGGTCGAATAATTTTATCACATATTTTCTAATAGAATGTTCATGTCGTTTCAACAGTTAGGTCGAGAGACTGACACATTTAGATCATCGCCAGCGTGCTAGACTGGCATAATTAGCTTTAATCATAGAGACCGGCACTATAGTTTAAATCGCTGTCAGTTGAAATGTTCTAACACCCTCTACACTTTCTTTCTCCTATAACAAAAGAGGATTCCTATCTGCCCTTCAGGCAAGTTCTGGTGAAGTTAATCTTAAAATCCATGAAATTAAATTATTTATCAACTCCTGTGTTGAACGTAACAATATAAACACACCCGCTTCAGTGACCGCATGGTCTAAGACGTCAATCTCGTGTTATACTGGCCTTCTGATGATAGGGATATCTGGGTTTGAATCCCGATCAGGTCTATTGACGGTAATGTTACTAAATGGTTTCCCACTCTTCTTACACGCAAATGAGGGTAGAATACCTCTAAAATGCTTCCTTTCTCATCCCTACCCCGCGATAGTAATCATCATATTATATGCGTATAACTAAACAGGTAGCAACAAGTTGTTGGCGATAAAAAAAGTTTTATATATATACATATATATATCTTATAAACACATTATAAAGATACCCATTTCAGTGGTCACATGGTCTAAGGCCTCACTCGTAGTAGACTAAACTTTCAACGATGGGAAGATAAAGGTTAGAATCTCGGTCGGGTGTACTGAGTAAGATTTTTCCAGAATTGTTTTCTACTCTCCCTCCACGCAAGTTTGGGTACACTTAATCTAAATAAAGCCTTACCCATCCCTAAACCATTAGCGTAATTAGTACTTATGCGTATAAACCAAACGGGTAGAAAGACACGGTGCAAAAATAAAAGCCAATCCTCATCAGCGATGGATTAGGGAAGAACCTGACTAATTATCATTTGGCATTTAGGTTAAAATTCAAGGGTACACTCCACTTGAAGGAAATAACCCTCAAAGGGCTGTTTTTCATAGATAGGGCAGCGATGACATTTTAAAAACAAAAATGAATGTTGTTATCGTTAATTTTCATTTACAATATTTACCATAATTCGCAAATTTAAAGTCAATTTCGCGAAAATATTTTCTTAGGTTTTGAGAAATAACTTCCAAATATTATTGTGAGCACAGTAACAAATTAATGGCCTGTTACTAGAAGGCTAAATCTGGTGCCCTGTCATTCATCTTAATCACAGAACGGCAGTAATTTTCGTGAAACGTGTTGACAATTGAATTAACCTCTAGTTTTGGCCCCTCTACCTCTGGTCCTACCCTCATCCATAGGAAAAATTTAACTATTATTATTATTATTATTATTATTATTATTATTAGTAGTAGTAGTAGTAGTAGTAGTAGTACTGCATCTTACTACCCGTTAGGGCTATACGCACTTACGCTAATGTGAAATGGTAGGGTGATTGTGAGATGAAATGTAGTACCTAGTGTTTAACGTGGGATACGAACCACGGTGGAGGCTTGGCATTCCACAATTATTACACGTCTTGTAAGAGGTGAGGGAAGGGTTTGGCAATCGGATAAATCTGTGCTAGGACCGAGGATTGAACCCTGGACCCCCAGCACAGATGTTTAACACCTTACCCCTAGACCGCCAGGTCACCAAAAAATTAATCATAAACTACGCTTTACCAAGATAGTTGTAATAAGAGAGAGAGAGAGGGGGAATACGTGTAACTAGGCCTATATATATATATATAAAGTCAATTTTAGTTTTAGTTTGGTTTTAAGAAGAACGTGGCAGTTTGGTGATTAAGTATTAGGTACATTTTTATAGGCCTACATACATACATACATAAATACATATAATATGTACTGTACAAAGCTAGACGTATGAATTCGTGAAAGCATATTTAGAATAATTTGAACTATTAATTAAAGTAATTCTTATGATATTCTGATTTAAATGTTTAGCCCAATTTTCATACGAAGAGCTTTATATAACGGATAAGCTATTGGATCAACTTTCACGTTAAGTCATGTGATCTGCAGTTGTCACTTTTGATGGATATTATCAATACCTATAAAATAACATGAAAAATAGAGTAAAATGTTATAAATGTTGACCACAAAATATTTGTATTTTCTAAAAGGGTCTAGCTCTGGAAATCGGACTATTACAGTGCGTCACCATGTTCTTGTAACACGTGATTTATTTGTCAACTCTAGCTTTGTAAGCAATTTTTGGTCAGCAGCTAAACGTTTGTTGTTGTAACATACATTGGTAAATCAAGGGTATGAACTATATCAAATATGTATAATATGGGTCAAGGGTGCCCTGGAATTTAATGACAACTTTTTCTCTTTATTTAAAAAGTTTTTCATCTAATGAAGCTATGCTCATGACAAATATTCAACAACTGTTGATATCACCGTGTGAAAAAGATTAAACTCTATGTTTCTACTGGAGCAATATTTTATTTGTTTTGGCCAAAAAAATGTTTTAATACAAAAACTGCGAAAACACTGCCCTTAACTCATGTTTCCTTACATTCCCACCTCTCGGTTCTCTATTGGAGCCCAACAACATTTCTTACCCACTTCGGTGGCCACATGGGCTAAGGCATTACTATCGCAATAGACTGTACTGCTGATAACAGAGAGATTGGGTGTTCGAATCCCGGCCGGATGTACTGAGGTGGGTTTTTTTTCTAGATGGTTTCATAAATAAATTTCCTTATCTCTACCCCATAAGTAATAACAAGAGTATAGACCAGAAGGGTACTAAGACATGAAGCATAGTGGTGAGGGGGGGGGAGTAAGAAAGGAAAATAATAAAGAAACAGTACTTGTCAAATAACTTGTTTGGTTTCCACCGAGCGAAGACGTGATGCGAGGCCGGTGGTTGGTCCATTGATCTCCGAGGAGCCTAGAGGTAAACATCCCGGACTGGACACTTGGACTCGGACTCTGGGATAAATGAAGAGTTCTCCGTTTGGGCACTAATTTATATTAGATTCACGTTTTAAATTGAAACTGTGACTCTGTTGGGTATTAATAATATACATTCATCATAGATTTATTGCGCTGGATGTTGAATTTTATTGCTAGAAAGTTTTCCCGCCCGTTCTGCTGACTTACCGATAATTTAACTTAATTATGGACAAATCATTAATGTGAGGATGTAAGGGACACTAGAAAATATAAGGGTTTTTGCAGTTTTTATAGCAAAACTCCTTTTGGCCAAGATGAAAAAAAATATTTGTTTCAAAACAAACATACATACACGTTTTTTCAATTATTTTTGTATGTCTGTTATGAGTATAGCGGTATTAGATGAGAAACTTATTAAATTAAGTGATAAAGTTGTCATTAAATTCTAGGACACCCTTGACAGTTATTTAACAACTGTTGATATAACCATGGGAATAAAATTTAAACTATGTTTTTACTGTGGAATTATTTGATTTATTTTGGCCAAAAAAAGTTTTGCTATAAAAACTGCAAAAAAATATTGACCTTCTCTTGAGTCCCCTACACTCCCACCTTAATACGGCGAGTTTCAACTAAATCTATTAACTCAAGGATGAGAAGCAAAATATTAAAAATAAAGCACCCTTTAGGATTATATAAAAAATACCGTTTAATAAATATATCTGGGGTTAAAAGCCGGGACTTCTTCGGTTATAGTAGATCGCGATGGTTAGTAGGATGTTTATTATTATTATTGTTGCGTCTTACTACCCGTTCGGGTTATATGCACTTAGGCTAATGTGTAATGGTAGGGTGATTGTGAGACGAAATGGAGGACCTACAATTTAACGTGGAATCCGAACCACGGTGGAGGCCTGGCATTCCCCACATTTACAAGATATCTTGTCAGAGGTGAAGGAAGGGTTTGGTAAATCAAATAAATCTGTGCTGGGACCGAGGATTGAACCCCGTACTCCCAGTACAGAAGTCCGACACCTTACCCCTAGACCACCAGGTCACCGTAGTAGGATCTTACTACCGACCCAGGCAACAGACTGGAAACAGTAATGGATTTAAAGAAAATAAATAAGATCTTACTCAACTGCAGAACCATCAAAACTACCATACTTCACAGCTAATAATTTAAAACTTTATGATACATGTTGCGTTTTATTTGGATTCAAACGTACAACTTCTAGAACAACAAGCGGCTACCAACTGACCCATCATTAACTCTTCTGTTGTCGCCTGGTCTAAGGCGTCACTCTCGCAATAGCCTGGACTGCCGATTATGGGGAGATCAGGGTTCGAATCTCGTTGCTTTTACTGAGGGTGGTTTTTCCTCTCTTTTTCTCTACGAATATGCAGGTACACTTCCTATAATACAACCTTTCCCATCCCCTCATTGCTAATAGGTTACATTAGAGTAATTAGTACACACACGTGTAATCTGAACGGTACTATAAAACCTCTTGATCGTTTGTTATATCACATCAATGGCTTGGGAACTGACTTAAGTCAATTATTATTATTATTATTATTATTATTATTATTATTATTATTATTAGCACCGCGTCTTACTACCCGTTCGGGTTATACGCACTTACGCTAATGTGTAATGGTAGGGTGATTGTGAGAGGAAATGAAGAACCTACAGTTTAACGTGGGATCCGAACCACGGTGGAGGCCTGGCATTCCCCACATTCACAAGATGTCTTGTCAGAGGTGAAGGAAGGGTTTGGTAAGCAGATAAATCTGTGCCGGGACCGAGGATTGAACCCCGGCCGCCAGCACAGAAGTCTGACACCTTACCCCTAGACCGCCAGGTCACCACTTAAGTCAAATTTTCGTAGGAAGGAACTTTTAGGAAATATGAACTTATTTTTTTTTCGTCAACATCGATAGCATTTTATTACAATATTACTGTTATTTTATAGGTATTGATCGTATCTATCAAAAGTGACAGCTGCAGATCACATGACCTGGCGTATTAATACGTGAAAGTAAATCTAGTAAATTTTCTAGCTGTCCCATGAAAATTAAACTCGTCTTATTTAAAAGGGGAATGTGCTTATATTCGATAATAATTGAAAGAGTTTAATATATTTTGTTTAAGGATTTGCTTTTTGTATTTTCTTTTGAACAACTATAGCTACAAAGTTTATAACGGAGCTATAATTAAAAAAGAAAATGTCTATTTTTTATTTTATGTTTCAAAATAAATAGTTTGATTAACTTTTTTTTAAAAGTGTGCCGGGTGGCCTGGCGGTCTAGGGCTAAGGTGTCAGATTTCTGTGCTCAGGGTCCGGGGTTGAATCCATGGTCCCAGCACATAGTTATCTGATTACCAAACCCTCCATTCACCTCTGACAAGACATCTTGTGAATGTGGGGAATGCCAGGCCTCCACCGTGGTTCGGATTACCACGTTAAACTGTAGGTCCTCCATTTCATCTGACAATCACCCTACCATTACACATCATTGTAAGTGCGTATAATGCAAACGGGTAGTAAGACGCAGTGCTAATAATAATAATGATGATAATAATAATAATAGTAATAATAATAATTTAAGTGAACCATTATGTCAGGAATTACAAACTCGAGTCTTAAACATTGAACATTCAACATATTTATCACGAAGACATTATCAACTTATGCATAACTTCCTCCGGAGGGGAAGTACAGCTGTCGGTCCTATGCCGAGTGAGGCATGTAAAAAAAACCTGTAAGGTATGTGAAAATACCTTTCCTGGCCCATTTAGTATGCTCTTTCTCGTTATCTCGTAGAATTTCAGTGTGGAAGGCAACGGGAAACCACCGCACTTTCTGAACTTACATAGTACATGTTATTTATACCAGAGGGTGCAGGTAACACTAACCAGGCGAGTGCTTGTCCAGCTCCGGATGGATGGGAAATGTATCAAACCAACCTTCGAGTTGAAGATTCATCGTCGTCATCATCATCACATTGAAAATTTAAATACTGAGGGAGTTTCATTTCAGAAAATTCGATATTGTCAAATAAAAAAGTATTTAATCAACAAAAATAAAATTGTTTTTATAAAATGTTTGTGTGTAATTTAATTTCTCCCCCCCC
>CABEEJ010000680.1:0-15828 GCA_901482245.1 Timema douglasi
GACCAGACTAACCTCTACACCTCCTTCCCCTGCTTTACTCACGCAGTGGCGTACAGTGAGGGAGGGACACGCTCTAGTACCAGACCGGATTAACCTCTACACCTCCTTTCCTTGCTTTACTCGCGTAGTGGCGTACAGTGAGGGAGGGACACGCTCTGGTACCAGAACAGACCATCAACGGCGTACGTGTTCTAGTCACGATAATGGAATAGGGTCGAGGAAATAATATTTTTAGATGAGACGTACCCGCATTTGCTTGGAGAGAGGGCGCAAGGGAAACATTTAGAAAATAATTGATAAGGTGCACCTCCCCGTTTTGTACATTTTCAACTCTACATTCCCAAGGCTTTATAATTATACTAAAAGATATATTCTTGTATTTGCCTACAACTGAAATAATATTTATTTTATAACATATTATTTAGAATAAAAGTTGTTTGTATTTAAGAGTCACACATTTTTTCTATGACGAGTTATTTTTAATCTCAAATGGTTGCAGAGATATGACTTAAATTGTAAATTTCCCCCATTAGTAAGGTACCTTCAAAATTATTATAAAGGAAAATGAGAATAAGCCATTTGGTTTGTAATGTTAAACATTGCCTTGCTACGGATTTTAAACAAAATTGTTAAAAAACAATTTTGAAAAAATTGAGTTTTTCTCTTTTTGCTCTTTTTATAAAGTTAAAATTTTTTGGCCAAAATAAATCAAATATTTCTCCAGTAGCAACATAGAGTTTAGTTTTATGCACGTGCTAATATCAACATATCTTGAATATCTGTCAAGGGTGTCCTGGAATGTTGTCAAAACTTTTTCTCTTTATTTAATTTTGTTTTGATAAAATTCCAGGACACCCTTGACAGATATTCAAGATCTGTTGATATTACTATGTGCAGAAAACTAAACTCTAGGTTGCTACTGGAGAAATATTTGATTTATTTTGGACAAAAAAATCTAATAATAAAAACTGTAGAAATACTTGCGTTCCCTTCTGCCGCACCTTAAGTAATTACTTTTAATTTTAGGGATAGATATCTAATTCTAAAAACCCCCTAGGGAGCACCTTATGAAAACGTTGGATACCAAATCGGTAAAATGGTTTCAGTCCCAATAACGGACAAACGGATGGCATAGCAAAAAAAACAACATATTTAATGTTCAGTGGGTGATGAAACATCAACATTATTCATCCATGGCCGCAAGTAAAGAACACACTCAGTTCACTCAGTCGGGAATCGAACCCAAACCTCCCCGTCAGCGACGGAAGTGACGCGTTACATCATGCGAACACCGTAGCGGATCCATTTTTACACTGATGTTATTAGGGATCAGTTGCGTGGAGGGAGAATGGAAAAATAAATCGCCATTAGTCACATGTTTGGGATCAGAATCCCGAACTCCCCGGCATGAGAATTACTATTATTATTATTATTATTATTATTATTAGCACCGCGTCTTACTACCCGTTCGGGTTATACGCACTTACGCTAATGTGTAATGGTAGGGTGATTGTGAGATGAAATGGAGGACCTACAGTTTAACGTGGAATCCGAACCACGGTGGAGACCTGGCATTCCCCACATTCACAAGATGTCTTGTCAGAGGTGAAGGAAGGGTTTGGTAATCAGATAAATCTTTGCCGGGACCGAGGATTGAACCCCGGACCCCCAGCACAGAAGTCTGACACCTTACCCCTAGACCGCCAGGTCACCGGCATGAGAACAACGCCATAGTCTATAGCTATATTATGTCACCCAAGTACACAACTTAAGGTGGAGAGATATAGGGGACGAGAGTTAAGAGCAGTTTTAATAGCAACATTTTTTTTATCAAAATAAATCAAACCTTTCTGGAGTACAAAGAGTTTAGTTTTCTTGACATGGTGATATCAACAGTTGTTGAATATCTGTCAGGAGCGTAGCGTTATTAGATGAGAAACTTTTTAAATGGAGAGAAAAAGTTGTCATTAAATTCCAGGACACCTTTGACAAATATTCGACAACTGTTGAGGAAAATTAGCCCAAAATATAGTTTTGCTATAAAAACTGAAAGAAAAAAAACACTTCCCCTTTCTCGTGTTTCCCATATCCCCACCTTAACTAGTCCAGCCAAACGATTTAAGTATTTCCAATTACGACTTTGGGCCAGTTTCATGGTCAAATTTAGTACGCCTCAAGTGCGGTGCTATACTAAGTACATGACGACACCTACCTAAACTAGAATGGAATGGGCCGTTCTCGCATAGGAAACTGGCCCATTCCATTCTGGTTTAGGATTCCATTCTGGTTTAGGTAGGTGTCGTCTTGTACTTAGTGTAGCGCCGCACTTGAGGCGTACTAAATTTGACTATGAAACTGGGCCTTTGTTGCACTAAGGTGACGTATTCTATTCCTCTCAAACAATATTGTTTATTGTTTGGTCAATTAAAGTCGAATAAATAAAACTATAACTACTAGTACAAGCTTACAATGTGATTCACCTGAGGGCCTTATTTATAGTCTAGTCCCGGGGGCCAACCAATCTCCGGTTAAATGAAATAACAAGCAGTTCAGGTCAAATGGAGGAATGGCTGACGTCCAAATATCGACTATAAATACGGCCCTATAGTTCAAGACCAATCATCACTACGCCAGTGGTGTATCACAATAGACTGGACCACCCGCGTTAATAGGGAGATTGGGGTTCGATTCCCGTTCGTAGAAATTAATTTTACTATACGCGAGCTGTCCCGGAGTTTCCTTGTAATCGGGAGGACCCAAACACTCCCACCCACCCCCCGTTTTCGAGTCATGTTACCGTTTTCGAGTCATGTTGACTTGTATAATAACTGACCTTCGAACTTTTCGTAGATCTGGAAGTCCAACTTCTCCGGCACGAAGCGTGGTTTGACGATCCTCTGCTCTAAGGTGGCCTTGTCGAGGGTCAAACTGGCGACCTTGCGGAGGACGTTACTGTCCAAAGGGACGTCGGTCACTGAGGAGTGACGTCTCAGGTCCTTCTCCTGGGGCGAAGAACCTGTCCAGGGAACAAAAGAACACCACTTAAGATCAAGAGTTCGACACTCCACATAGTTCACTAGCGTTTTTCTGGCAGAGTTAGTTTAGCGTTTGTTTTTCTAAATTATTTTATTTGAAGTATTTAACGTGCACTTTATAAACTGACTGATTAAATCAACATAAACCTAGAACAGACACAACACCCAGCCCCCGGCCTTTAATGCATCACTGTGAAAGACGAAACTAACATTTCACCGATGATAAAACTTTCTGGCCGTGTCTGGAATGGAAGCCGAAACTCTTAGCTCGGTAGGGAGACTCGCCGACGACTGAACTAAGGTCTCGGACAGCGGAAGGCTTGAGTTCGATACCCGACTGAATATACTGGGGTGGGATTTCACCACCTTCTCTCCAGATGAAACCTGTTACAGTTTCTTTAAAATAACCCTACCTAACCTATTCAGACACCGACCCAGATTTTAATATAGGCGTTTACTTTTAAAAATAAACTCAATAGCTTCAAGCCTGTAACCGACGATAAAATTCCAAAAAGTTAAAAAAAAAATTAACTCCCGAAAAAAATTCAAAATGTCGGAGCAACTTTAAAGTCGGTGCGGACCTTTATTTGGATGTTTCTTGTGGCTAAACGTTAAGACCTACCAAAAAACGGCTCTGGAATTACATTAGTTTACATACACTTGCAAAGAAAATCACTTGGGGTTAGGAGGCGGAGCCCCCGAAGAGCAAAGCGAGTTATAGATGTACAAGCGTACCTCGCTTTAAGGCGCTTTGAATAAAACTGCGTTTTACATTAGTGCTTTAGCTTGTCTTGCTCTGAAGATGTAAGGGTGCGTCCATACTTGCAACCTGTGATTGCAGCCTCTTTGGTCACCAAACGTCGACAACTATGTTATTTAAATGGGAGACCCAAAGTCGCTGTCACCAGGCTGTAGTCGCGTGATATGCCAACCCTAATATAAAACAAAGCATTGCGTGCTGGCGTCTTGGTCGCAAGTATGGCCGTAGCCTTAGGCGGGGATTTTCAACGGTTTTTAGGTTATCGATACATTGCTGTAGCATTTTAAAACAGGATTATGTTTACTTTTGCATCTTTTTTAGGCCTAGCGCTATTGAAAACTAAGTAAATGATAATGTAAATATATTTTTAAGCTTTTATATGAACTGACAAGTGAAAAAAACAACTAAAAATGATGTAATTCGTTCTAAGTCGATATTCGTTTTACGCGGTGGTTTGCAACCTAATCCACCGTATTAGCGAAGTGTGCCTGTACATATATTTATGTTAGTAGGCCTAGTAGTCTCTGTATCGAGGGGTTAGGGAGGCTAACTTGCATACCCAGAGGCGCATTCCAACAAAATGGAGTATCACGAGGTTTTAAAAGAATAGTTACTTTCTTTAGCACCACTACTATCTCTTCGGGTTATACGCTTATGTATTATTACTCTAGTGGTTTTAGGGACTAGGAAGGTTATATTTATAGGAAATGTACCTGCATTTTCGTGGAGGGATAGTGGAAAACTATTCTGATAAAACCACCCTCGATACACCCAACCGAGATTCGAACCTCGATCTCCCCGTCATCGGCAGTCTGGACTACTGCGAGGGTAGTGCCTAAGACCATGTAGCCACCGAAGCGGGTTATAAAAAAAAGATTAATTTAAATTAAAATAAACTAATTATATTTCTAAATAAAGAAATAAGAATATATTTTTTTAATTGATCAATTTAATCACTTTCACATGACATTCGGGGTCGCTTTATCATATAATCTCTTTGATTTAAAATTAAAAGCTTCCCGAAAATATTAATAGAAAGGGAAAATATATTTTACAAACATTGGTAAAGGGGGGAGGGAGGTCCCGCCACTTATTTTATCTTTAGTTACCTCTATTTTTTTTGTCAGGTATTTAAGCACCTATTATTATTATTTTACGTCATCAAGAGGGTGCGGATTATTTATATTAAAACTAATATAAAATAGGTTACAGCTGGGACACAAATTTCAAGTCTCGCCAAGGAAGCATGGAAACCCTACGACGTACCGACTCTTGTCTAGAAGACCCTTGTTTGATCATAGAGGTACTCAAAATAATTTGGTTGTGTGTGTGTGTGACTCGTTTTACTAAACGTCCAAGCTACCCGTATGTTTACACTAATTGAATAGGGATTATAAAGTTAGAATTAGGGAGTGAATGTATCTACATTTGCATGTCGAGTGGGAAGATTATTAAAAACCATCCTCAACACACTCGGCCGGGATTCGAGCCCCGAGCTGATCACACCGGCAAACCAGACTAAGCGTGCTTGATAGTTAGACCACACGAAGGCTTCCCACTACCTCAGTGGTGACTCGTAGCTAAAATTAGTGGGGGTGCTGCTCCAGAAAATGTTTAGTCTTTGTTTTAAAATTGTGTAAAAGGAAAAAACCATGTATAAAAAGAAAATTTATTCAGGAACTTGATAAATCTTAACAAAAAAAACCAAACTTTTTTACTTACTTTAGCTTAAATTGTTACAGTTCAAGCTTGATCTATTCATTTAAAAATGAAATCCATTCTTCTTGTTTTAATTTGCGCAAAAAGTTCAATAATTTTCTCCTTGATCTCTGTATGACAATTGAGGAAATTTTTCTCCATTGAAAGTACTGCAAGCGCATTCAGTTTTTCTGTTAAATAAAAATTAATCAACTAGAATAGTTGGAAGCAGAATAATAATATAATTCTACACTATTCTACACTTTATCACAATCAAGAATATGGTATACGGTTTTTAAGCACAACACACGCCTAGTAAAAAAAAACTTCCTTCCACTATCACGCCAGAGCCGGCACTGCGAGAGCAACAGTGCTCTTTCTACCTGGCAGTCCCACCTTCTTCCCCACCCCCTCTTATGTGCGCATGCGCACAACAGTCAAACACCACGTCGCTGACACTGTGAAGCGCACAGTTCCATACAAAGATTTTTGTATCTTTTTCATAAACTGGAGGATGGCTTCTGAAGTACTGACATTAAGTTTAATGAATATATATAGTACTACAAAAATAAAAATACAATTAAATAAAAATGAACTCATTATATTAAATGTTATCGATAATATCAAGTGGAAATAGGGGGTGCTGCAGTTCCGCAGTGCCTAAATACGAGCCGCCACTGCACTCCCCCTTACACACAAATGCGGAAACATTTCCTCTACCTATTCTAAGACGTGGTGCGCGTGCATACGCAACAATAATAATAATTAATTACGTCTGAATAAATTAAACACTTTCAAGGTCGAATTTTCCAATGTCTGGAACTTTGTCCACTCCTAGATGCATGTCGTTTCCTTGTTGCTTTGTGATAAAACCGGTTCTGGAGTTGAGAAATAAAATAAAATAGTCCTCTATACCTCTACCTCATTGCTTGAATAGCGGTAGGACGAACAGCTTGAACAACCACGGAAATAATAATGTAGGTCTCAATATCGACAGAATATAACTATGTAGTTTTTATCGATTTATTGACATCGGTACGATTTGTCGAAATTGATAGTCGCAAAGCATTATTACGATTTGACTTATGAATATATCAAAAGAATTGTGCGCAGCATCTTACTAACTGTTGGCAGGACTTTAATGACCTAAAATTATCTATAAAAAATGGACTAAAAATTTAAAATAAAACTTTAACTGAATGCACACGACCATGGACGTAGGGAGGGTTTATAGGGCTCAAAGACCCCCTCCCCCCTTCTCAATCACCCACCCTCGAAATTTTAGGATTTTTTATATATTAACTTTAAATAACTTTTAGGGACATTCACTTTTCAAAAATTTGGCAGTGAAGGAACACTCCAAATAGCTTCTAGAGGCTTTTTTTTTCAATGTCCAGTTAACTATCACTTTAAATGGCTTCAAGAGGCATCCAATTGTTAAAAACAAATACGCTTAGAGGGCCAATCCCAATAGCTCCTAAAAGCATTCAATTTAAAAAAAATGTGTTAGGGGAAGACCACTTTTAATAGTTTCTAAGGCTATTTGATTATAAAAAAAGAAGGATCATTCCAAAAAATATGCTAGTACAAGAGTTTTATAATTTTCTTTTTTTTAATTCTGGGGGGTTTTCAATTTTGTGTTCACATATTTTTTGTAGACAGTATTATTTTATCTTTTAATTATTGATAGTAGATGATATAAAGTATGTTTTTACAATATAAAGAAGGGGTTAGGTGTAGTAAAAGAAACTAGCCTTATAAAAATGTGATAGTTGGGGTTCAAAGTTAAGCGTCGTAATTTTGCAATTTTCAATAGCAAAAACAAAAATTAGGTGAAATAATCTAAATAAATGAGTAGAAATATAGTTTAATCATCTTCACGTGGTGATATCAACAGTTGTTGAATATCTGTCAAGACTCAAGGGTGTCTTAGAATGTAATGACAACTGTTTTTATGCTCTCGACATAATATATTAAATAACTGTTGATACCACCATTATAGAAAATTAAACTTGATGTTTTTATGGAAGAACTATTTTATTTATTTTGACAAACAAAAGATTGTTTACTATGAAAATTGCAGAAAACATTCAACTTTTCTCGCATCCCCTTCATCCTCCCCTTAACTTCGCCCAAATAAAGACAATATTATTATTACTCGAGATAGATGTTTACGAATGAGAGGGGATACGGAACTGTACAGAGGTTGAAAACCTCTCGACTAGAGAAATGAAGCTTTTTTACTTACACCGGAGGAGTTTCAACTTTTACAATGTTACAAACAGGTTCTGTGAAGTAAGGAAGTGGGGAAGGGGGAATGTATACAATGGTGAGGAGGAGGGCAAGTTACAACTCCAAGACATCACGTACGGTACAATAGCAGGTCACCACACAGGAGGGTTGCCTCGATCAGCCGTTTTTCGTGGGGTCTGTTTGTGGCTGGAGTGTGATGTATGACGTGACCACCCGACAACCCCTCCAGCCAAACGACCCAGTGTTTGGTCGGGGATAAGAATTGTATTTAAATTTAAAAGCACTAAAGTTATCAACCTACAGTAGCCCCATGGCTTCTTTGGTGCTGACTGACAGCTGACGGCTTTGAAAAGTTACCAGACCAAATTATGTATCCCTACGCTGAGCCATATGATCTGCAAAAACATGTGTTTAGCAGCTGTCACTTCTTACAGTCGACATTTAGGTATATACCTAAATTTCGAGTGTGCCAGCTGTGAGCTGTCAGCCAGCACCAAAGAAGCCATGGGGCTACTGTAGGTTCCCATATTTTTTTATTACTGTCGAAACAAAACTGTGGCTATCCCCTCCCCTCCGTTTTTTATTTCATGCTCCACATCTTACAACCCAACTGGAACACGGTCCATCTTTAATAGAAAGGGAGTTTAATAAAATACTTTTTTTTGCAGCAAATATCAATAACACTTTACTGTATTATCAGTGTTATTTTACAAATAGTGATA
Source organism: Timema douglasi (assembly GCA_901482245.1). NCBI lineage: Eukaryota > Metazoa > Arthropoda > Insecta > Phasmatodea > Timematidae > Timema > Timema douglasi. Next base: position 8,469 of record CABEEJ010000680.1, read on the forward strand.
ATAGCTATCAAAAGTGTCAGCCGCAGATGACGTGACGTATGAACATGTAAATGTAGAACCTAGTAACTTTTCTAGCCGTCGAATAAGAATCTTCATATGGAAATTGGACAGTAGAGTCGGGTGTTCTGTTGTTTTTACGAGCTTGACCAATCAATAGCACGCATCAAATCTCCCCTTGTCTAGTTATGATGACGTCAACAACACTAACTATTGATTAAATAATATCAAACTGTTCGCTAAATTTAACAGATTTGAATAGTCGTGTATAACAGCCGAACATTTAAATTTGAATAGTTCTAAGAATATAACATTATAATGTGTTTTTATTAGCCCCGCGTCTTACTACCCGTTCGGGTTATACGTCTGTATAGTAATTACACTAATGGTCTTAGGGATTACTAAAGTTTTCAATTTATAGGAAGTGAACCAGTATTTGCATGGAGGGAGAAAGGAAACACATCTAGGAAATAAATCACCCTCAATGCACCCAACCGGGAACGAATCTCGATCTCCCCGTCTCCTGCGGTATAGTCCATTGAAACGGGTGACAATTACAATAAATCAATGATGATTTGTCGTTCTTATAGAAGTAGTAGTAGTTTCGATGATTTTAGAAGCTAATGATGGCTTTTTTTGCCAACATATTCCTCCAAATTTATTATTTATTTTTTTAACTAAAATGCTCGCTCTCCACTTCCCCTCAAAAATCACACACATCCTCTTCGAGGGCTGCATGGTCTAACGCGCTACTCTCGTATTAAACTGACTTCGTGAACACGTAAAGATTGGGGTTCGAATCCCAATCGGGTCAATTGAGGGTTTTTTTTCCTCCTAAATGTTTTCTTACTCTCCTTCCACGTAAATTCGGGTGAATTACCTCTAAAATGGTTCCTTTCTCTTCACTACCCCATTTGAGTAAATATCAAATCATTAAGTGGATTACCTTTACAGGTAGTAAAACGCGATTATAAAATAAAATAAAAATCTTGTACTTTGCTCTGAAAAGGGAGACAGGGCTTCAATCCTGTCCTGTGTAACTTGAAGTTTTATTAATGTTGTAAATGTTTGTTTCTCGTGAGCCAGGTCGGCGAAATTTTTCTTCTTCCTTGTTTATTTTTCATTGTATCTCGCTACCCACCCTGTTTGTACCGAAATATGTCTTATACTAACGTTGTAGGGATGCGAAAGGTATAATTTAGAGGATGTGTACCAGCATTTGGGTGTTGGAAAAGGGGAAAACCCATTTAGAAGAACAAACTCACTACATTCAATCGGGGTTCGAATCCTGATCTTCTCCGGTCACCGGTTGTCCAGTCACCAGACCATGTGACCACCGAAGAGGGTTTATTCAAACTTGTTCTTTCTTTATCGAGCTAAGTCACTAAATGCTGTTAAGTGCATCAATAAAAGTGTAAAGGGCTCACCGGATATGAGACAGTGCTCACTGAGACGCGTCGGATTCAGCTCCACTTTCCGATGTCTGACGAGGGTGAACGACGTCGGGGGAGGCGTCGTCCTCTGGTGTCCCACCCCGTGCATCGTCGCCGTCCCCGCACCTCCCATTTCCAGGGCGTCAGCGCTCAGAGACTTGGCGGCGTCATCCGCTACGACGCCCTCCTCGTCCAAGGCGTCCAGACTGTGTGACTGCGGTCTCTTGTGCAAGGACTGCTGAGAGGAGGACGGCGCCATCCCTCCGGGGACGCTGAACACCGCCGACGAGGTCTCGGAGTCTTCGGCGTCCGTCAACTGCTCGTGGCTCTCCACCAGGGTCAACGTGATGTCGTCGATGTCGGTGGCGTCACTGATCTGCGTCAGGTCGTCCGAAATGGTCGTCTTGTCAAGGACGGCGAGGTGGTCCCCGGGGTGGGCCATGTCCCCCGCGTAGCCTACCATCCTCATACCGTCACTGTGGTCCCACTCGAGGTCCACCACGTTGGACGTACTGCCCTCGTAAGGGTCCCCCAGTCCGTTGACGCGGGAGTTGGTGATGGTGGTGGGTCCATAACCTAGATTCCTGGACCGCCTTTCCCCGTCTCTAGGGAAGGTTCCTCCGGATTCAGAGTAGTAGCTGCTCGCGATGCTGCTGTTCTGAGCCTCGGCGAAACCTTGAGGCGTCAGAGGGTCGGTGAACACAGACTCGGAGCTGGACTCCCTACTGGGAGGAGTCAAGAGAGTCGGGTCCGAGACGCCACCCGGCGCCCCGGTGGTCACACGGTTGCCGGCCGGAGACTTCACCGCGAGTTTCTTCACCTGTCTCCATGAATCTGTGACGAGGTACGTCGTGGAGTCGTCCGGGTCGAAGCCGGTGTCCGCGGCCGTCAGGTTACTGGCGAGCGTTGTCGGAAACACTGGCTCCTCGCCGCTTCCTCCAGGGGCCTCCGCCGCCGCGTTGTTGCCGTTATGTGCAGTCACAGAAGCGTGACCGGAGCGCTCCGAATGAACGCCCTCCGGCGATACCACTTTTTGTTGACGCTGCTGTTGCTGTTGTGCGTTTTTGTTTTTTGTTTGCGAGGTCGGTGGAGGGGGTGGCGGCGCCTGGCCTTTAACTTGTTTGATCAATTCTTTCGCGGGTGATTTTTTGTTCCCTTCTTTTTTATCTTTCTTGTTTTTCCCAGGACTTTTAAAAGCACCACCCCCGGACTTTTTACTATCCGAGCCTTGAAGGTTACCCATCGTCCCCTCCTCGTTAGTTTGGTAGATGCGCCGCAAAGAGAATTTGAAAAGATTCGAAATTGGTTTCAGAATCGATTTAAAATTGTTGGTGGTGCGCGAGGCAAACATGTTCCAATATTTCGTTCTCCAGTTCCGGCGAAGGGGTGGCAGGGTCGACCGAATTGGGGTGTATCACTATAGACCCGAAAGATTTGTAGCTATCGGTCAAGTCGTTGTCACGAACGCTAGATCCATTATTTTGAGTACAGGGATGTGGGTGGAGGCTTTTCAACAGATCGGGATTAGAATGTTTTGGATCGGGATCGTATACGGACAAATCTGTGGACCCATTCGACTGTGTAAAGATACAAACCCCGTTTGGACGTTCGGACTCGGTACCTGAAACCTCATATCCTACCACAACTGCCCCGTTCGGAATCGACTCTGAAACAGGGGCCGACTCGCGACCATTTTGAGATTCGATCCAAATTTTTTTCACCAAGTTCTCGCTCGCCACCACGTCCGAGAGAAACACAGGATTACGTTCAAATTTCACGCACTTTTCTTTTTCTTCGCCGGGTTCGTCATAGGTAGGTTCCCCGTTCACAGCTGCGGGAACCGAAAGAAAACGGAGCTCCGAATCATCGATCACGGGAAGGGTCTCCCTCCAAAAGTTCCACGAATTGAACCCCAGGTCCGACGGTTTGTTCCGGTCGCAGTTTCCGGCGCGGACATCGTCTACCCTTTCCTCGACCTTCCCCGAAGTCACCGGTCGTTGAAATAATACATATTCCGAGAGGTTTCCATTAGACACTGGCACTTTTCTCTCCGACCTACATGTCCCCTCTTCTAGAACATTAACATCTGGTCCGTCATTAGCCGTCACATGAAGATCTCCATAATTAAACAGACATGTGGCATCAGCCCTATCGTCGTCGTCATCCTCTTGTGGGGCGCGACACCCCGCCCGGCTATTCGGTAATAAACAACTTTTTCCGAGGGTCACACTGTCACATTCGCCATCGAGGTTTTCGTTGTTCCGATACTGGCTGGATGCGGAATTGTGGGTAGCGGCGTCGTTCAGCGCGCGTGCGCCAATGTCGGTAGACGTCTCCATGCCAGCGACGCCCTGGAACAGAGAAAGAGAGAATACAGGTTTTTTTTAAATCGGGAAATCGATATGGCTTAGCCTACTAGCTGAGATGTGCTTAAAAATATGGTTAAACTTTTTAAAGAGGAAAAATACCGCTTACGTTTGAGTGTTTTATAAGCGCCGCGTCTATACCCATTTGGGTTGTACGATTATGCACTAATATGTTAGGGATGACTATGGTTGATCTTTGCGAAAGTGTACCTGCATTTTCATGGAGAGTGGAAAGCAATTTAGAAAGAAAAAGCACGCTCGGAAAACCTGGCCGAGATTAGAACTCCAAACTCTCTAACATCGGCAGTCCAGACTACTGACGCCTCAGACCGTTTGTCCAACGAAGCGAGTTTAAGGTTTAATTAATTCAATCTAGTCTGGTTTGCCAGTGACGGAGAGGACGGGGTTCCAATCCCTGCCGGATCTATAATGGGAGTAATTTTTTCCCCCTAAATAATTACCCACTCTCGCCTTCCACGAAAATATAGGTACATTTCCTATACATTCTTCCTCCTATTAAATAAGTGTGATTAAATTCGTATAGCCTAATTTGTATTTGAAAAATTGCAACTGATGTTACCCCAAGGTGGGGAGGGGGGCATGTAACCTACTACAATTATTGTATTTGCATTCTTGGTCCGTTTAATTAATGATGTAAAAATAAACTATAAAGTAAAACATAAACAGTATTATTGGAAGCTTTTGATAACTTTTTAATATTAATGAATTAAATAAGACATATTTCTAGAATGTCAAATTTTAGTGACCTTCAATCAATGTTTTTTTAGCGCCGCGTCTTACTACCTCTACGGGTTATACGCTTATGTACTAATTACACTAATGGGTTAGTGATTAGTAAGGCTTAATTTAAAGTAAGTGCACCCTATTTGCGCGGAGAGAGAGTGGAAAACCATTTAAGAAAACCACCCTTAGTGCACCCGACCGGGATCTAACCCCAATATCCTCGTCATCGGTAATCTAGTCCAACAAGAGAGTGACGCCTTAGACCATTCGAACACCGAAGTGGGTGATAGTATATTATTTATCAAGTCTGTGATTTAGTGATCTCCCTTAAATTGATTAGTACCAGAAATTCTACAAACTCCCGTGAGATTCAATGCTAGACTATTCTTCCGACAGAAATGTACATCATGTTGCGTTCTATGACTTTCAGGGGACTCGCTAGGCGGGTTTTCTTGATGGACGTCTTCTAAAGCCTTTGATAAGGTTCCCTCGCACACTGGGACCTTTATTAAAAAATGGGTTTGAGTCCGCTAACAGATGTTGGTATCCCTAAAAACCAAACCACAAAAGTAGGACCTAGTTTTGGTTATTTAAAATCCCTTTCACACACTCAATATTTCCTTAGCAAAATTTGAATGCATGTGTTGTCGGTGGAAAAACTCGTATAAACAGTCAGTAAGGAATGGGTGCTGAAGGAGTGCGAATTGAAAGGGAATCCAATAGGTCAACGTGGAAGAAGAGTCTAACGTTGGTTTGGACATGTTGAGAGGATGAGTGTGGATCGAGGGACGAATCAAATATATGAAGGTAGAGTGTGTGGATCAAAAGGAAGGGGTAGGCCATGTAAGACATGGCTAAATGTTGTAGAAGAATGTGTGAAAAAGAGAAATATTAGTAGTTTTAAGAATATAAGAGTCTTTGTGACTCGGTGTATGTAAGGATGTTGTTGAAGTGAAGGGAGTATTCAAGGATAGGGAAGTGTGGAGAAAGTCGGTGAGGATGGATTAAGTACGAACTTTGTTTTTTGAGCTATTACGGAGAGCCAATCACAGGCAAACAAATAAATTAGAGAATCGAAATTAAACTTTTGCCAATTATTTATTAACGTATTGTAAGCCTATTTGTCCACGATTCATAGAAAATTTTGTTATTTTAGCAAAGAGCATTTCTAAAAAAAAATTAAAAAAATTAATTAACATGTAGATTGTGTTTATCAAATTTGCTTAAATTGTTTTATTTCAACGGATTTGATTGCTCAAAGTTTTATTATTTTTTACCAAACCCTTCCTTCACCTCTGACAAGACATCTTGTGAATATGGGGAATGCCAGGCCTTCACTGTGGTTCGGATCCCACGTTAAACTGTAGGTCCTCCATTTCATCTCACAATCACCCTACCATTACACACTAGCGTAAGTGCGTATAACCCGAACGAATAGTAAGACGCGGTGATAATAATAATAATAATAATATTTTATCATTTTTCAGTGACATGGCGGAGTGTGTGTGTGTGTATATACAACATTCAAATAACATACGAGCTTACAGACTAACCAGCTTCGTTGTGTAGTGGTCAGTGCGAGTGCACCTATACTCCATTCAAGGTAAGAATTACTCTCTGTAAGGTCTTTTTCCCTACCAATATCCTACTATATAATAGATTTCTGGTAAGGAAAAGGACCTTTCAGAAGACAATTCCTATAGTGAACGGACTTTAGCTACGAGTCTAGGAGTCCCGGCTGATACCTTTGGTATTCTTCCCTTTAAGGGGAATGACCCCCAACAGTCATCAGGGTTTGGTAGATTGGGCTTAAGTTAGGTTAAGATTCACACCTGCTCCACAACATCATAATAACTATCATCACTCATCATCTCATTGAGAGTACGACGTGTAGACAACCTCTTGTGGTGTACCCTGGGTAATGTTCTCTGCCACCAGAGCGGCTGATTGTCTACACATAAGGCGACCAATCCTGGATGTCATGTCCCTCACGGTTATATATGCCAAACGTGTATAAGAAACTTAGATACCATAACGTTATGAAGCTTAAGTATATAGACGAGACTTTTATGTAACACAGGTTTGGAGTTAAGGTTATTTTTTGTCCTCACAGCAATGATCTTAACCTTGAGAAAGTACGATGTAAATATCTTGGCGGGCGCTTGAAAAACCGTTGACCGTGAGACGTCATCTTTACAAATACGGGTGATTATAGCTCAGCGTCATAAAATCCGTAACGATTATTATTAGCTACTGAGGGGAGATGTTTTGGGGGTTCTTCTCCCCATTTTTTTAAAAAAATAATGTGATTTGTATGCTTGCTTGATTAATTAATTGGAAAATATGTTAAAACCTTATTAAACTACCTTTTCTTTCTTATTTTTTTAAAATTCGTTAACACTTATCATGTTTGGGGACTTCACAACGAACCATCACACATCCTTCAAAAATAATATCTGGTTTCAAGCCTCGATCTCAAATATAAATTTCGCAGCAACCTATACTTTCTATTGCACTTTTAGCACCTGTATAATTGATTGAAACATAAATTATTAAAATATCACATTTAAAAATAAATGTAATCATATTAATCATTCACTAACATAAAATGTGTATTTTATTATTTATTATTCTTTTATCATTTTTAGGATACAAGCTCCTAAATTTGAAAATGCGTAACCATTAATAAACTAACCTTAATCCATATGCATATTATGATTTAATTTTGAAGATAAACAATGGAGATATGGTTGAGGACCTCTTGTGTGTGTGTGTGTGTGTGTGTGTGTGTGTGTGTGTGTGTGTGTGTGTGTGTGTGTG
>CABEEJ010000680.1:15882-56863 GCA_901482245.1 Timema douglasi
GTGTGTGTGTGTGTGTGTGTGTGTGTGTGTGTGTGTGTGTACCCTACCTGCATTGGCTCATGATGAAGTTATCCAAAAGATCATGTCATTTGTTTTTGAAATTTAAAGTTAAAAAAAAATGTGGTGCTTTATATTATTTTTATAACTCTCTACAAGCCACTAGCGTAGGCATTGTAAAGTATAAACATACATTAATAATATTTTTAGAAGTAAAAGCTTTTTGTCAATGAAACCTAAAACCAATTGTATTTCTTGAAAATATACTGATTGAGATAAAATATACCCCAGATTTACGACTCATCGTATTCGTCCCGTTTCATCCATTCATTTATTTCACACATCAAAATCTATCCAAAGGGGACAAAGGCGAAAGTTTAGAAGGGGAATCTGGTAATAAGTACTCAAAAGGCCGAAAGTCTGGCGCCTTTGACATAGACGTCCGTCAAAAACTACACCAAACTCTCAATTGTCTAAATTTGACATACCGGAGATATCCCTAAGAAATAATTAATTAAAATAAACAGAAGTTACCCCTAGCGATTGGATTTTTTTTCAACTTCACATTATTAATCGACGTTTCAAAAGACGACTCCACAGCGGTGATTAAAAAAACCCAACCTAAACCGTATTTTATCAATTTATTAATGGTGCTCTTCAAAGTTTGCTAAGGCTTATCTTATAATATAAATGTTAAGAACATTTGAGGTTTACCTAGAAATGTTACAAACCTGTTGTTTCTTATGTAGCTTATATTTCTCAGTTGCATTTTCGATTTTGCCTTTTACTATACTATAATACGAGCTAAATATCGACATAATATTCACCACAAACCGCACAGCGAGATTGTAAACAATCACTCGTCCGTCATTCGATCGTGTTGGCGCGCGAAACTACTGTCGTGAGGTGCATTCTACTATGTTAGTCAAAACAACTTGAATTGTAATTTTTCTAGAAAATAAATTATTTAAAATTCTAATTATAACATGAAATATGTTTATAATTATGTAAAAATTAAGTTATGCTAGTAAAATTATGCATTTAAAAGCTAACCCTATTTTTCTTTTGTGTCAAACTTAGGAACATTTAAAACCTGAGCTGACTAATGTGGTGGACCTCCATTTAACAAACTGTTCAAATGTTTGTGTATCTTATTTACAATAAAAAACAAAAAAACTTAAATATCCATTTCCCTGATTTATTAAAACAACTAATAATTGAAATCAATATGCACACATGAACATAGCAAGATAATCAATGATCAACAATAATAAGCCTATAATTATATTATAGGTTTAACATACTTTTTTTTAAACAATCAAATTTAATATCTTATTTTAGCAAATATTTAAACATTTTTAAACTTTTAAATATGATGAATACATCTATTGAAAGTACACAATCTTATTTTTACTGTACTTACATAATTTTTATTACTGTAATAATCTGATACCAATATTGACTGAAAGATGACAGACAAGATTGAGTGTGACACATTTACAGAGCTTTTTCTTCTTGGTTGAACATAACAAAACTGCTATTCCTTCAGAATATATTATATCAACATGGGTGTTAGAAATAAAATAAAAATGTTCTATTCCTTAAGATACAATAAGTAGGCCTGGTTATCAGTACAAAGTTCTTTCACAGAACACACACACATATGTGTACGCAGTCACACACAAACAAGTTAATCAACAAAACTGGTTTTAAGATTATTTTCCAGTTATATTTCTCAATAATATGTAAACTAAGAACTATCTCAAGACAACAATCACTCAAAGACATCCAAAATCCACACATTTAAAAAATAAACTTTAATCTATTTTAATTAAATCAATAGCTACATGGGACCCTCTTGACTCCATTTAATAAATTTTAAACTTACTATAAATATCTTTAAAATCAGATTATCAATAATGTATTTCTAGAACAAAATAAGTTAATTAAATCAATAAATATCAAAATCTTGGTATGAGTTATGTTTGGTTTTCTATAAAAAAACAACCCACAGCAAATGCTACAAACTAACCAATTCCTATAAAATTAGTCATTATAACGTTATTGAATTATCTAAAATATAACTGTCTGTTCAATCAAATGTTCTCAAATACCTAACAGTCTTGTATTGTATCTATTTCAATGTACTATCACAGTCAGCCATTAAATAAAATTGTTGAATTAAATTTGTATTTTATATTTTGATTGTTAACTTATAGTTACAAATCAACTGTACAGTAACCAGCTTCAGTGGCTGCATGGTCTAAGGAGTCACTCTCATAGTAGACTAGTTTGCAGATGACAGGCCGATTGGGGTTGGAATCCTGGTTGGGTGTACCGACAGTGTTTTTTTTCCCTTTCCCTCAACACAAATGTGGGTACACTTCCTCTAAATGTGACCTTCTTCATACTTAACTCATTAGCGTAATTAGTACATATGTGTATAACCTCAACATGAAGTAAAAGGCAGTGCTAAAAAATAAATTAAAAAAACTATAGAGTAAAATTTTTCAAAGGAAGACAGATAGAAAAGTCACTCAATCTACCCTAATGACTTCATACATCAAGTCATGTGATCTACAGATGTCACTTTTGATAGATATTATCAATATCCATAAATTAACACGAATAATATAGTAAAATGTCATCAATGTTGACCGCGAAAAAGAATGTCTGTATTTTCCAAAAATATCCTTTCTTCCAGAATACTAACACATCTTTTTCAATTGCACCTTCATTCTGTTACACTTTAAGAGGCCACCATAGAAACTATAATGGTTTTTTAGGTTTTTAAAAAGTTTTTTTGAACAAAATGCAACTTTGACGACATGGGTGGATGTAAAAGTAAGACACTGGACAGAAATAATGGTATTTTTAACATAAAAAAATAGATATATTATTTCTATTAAAAGTAAAAAAAAATTAATTTCTGTTTTTGTTACTCCCATAATTTTTTATTACTGTAATAATCTGATAACAATATTGATTAAGAGACGAAAAATAAGATTGAATTTGACACATTTACAGATCATATTAAAAAAATAATAATTTAGCATCCTGTCTGATTAGCTGCTCATGTTATATATATACTCTTATGTACTAATTATTATGTTAAGGGTTTTAGAGATTAGAAAGATTGTATTTAAAGGAGTTGTATTGGCATTTGCATACACTTATGTGTTAGGGGTAAAGGAGGTTTAATTTAGAGAACGTGTATCCACATTTGTGTGGAGGGATGGTGGAAAACTGTTTTAGGAAAAACCAGCGGTACAGTGAAACCGACCTGAATTCGAACCCTGATATACTCATCAGTTCAGGCTCTTAGGAGATTGATGCTTTAGTCCACATGGCCATCGAAGCAGGTTGAGTCATGGGCTACTAGTTTTTAAGTGGAGGAATTTGGTTCTATACCAGATATTGGTTAAAAGAACTTATTTGAACACATTTGTTCTATCTATAACTAGAATATTTTAAAATTTATTGTACGAGAATTGAGCATTTAGTATTAAGTGTTCTCTCTGATTATTATATTACAAGCCACATACTGATATGATTAACAAATCGAAAATATTATTTTAATTCTGGGAATAGGTTTAAAATTTAAAATTCAGGGACCACTCACCTCGCTCGTTTGTGTAGCTGGCACACTCCGAGAGCGCTGGCTCACAACTGAAAGCGAGCCGATGTACTCATCCCAGCGCAAACACAGCCATGTTGGTTTCGAGACAAGACCAAGTATTTGTGTACACAGATTCTCTATGTTTAGCACTTTACAAACACCGCCTTCTTAATCAAGATGGGCGGGGGTGAACAAAATGTGGTTCACTATTACAAGTATGGATGAGTGACTCATGACAAAAGTGAATGGCTTCTTTCTACTTACTCTTATGTTCACTCTGTTGCATACTTTTCAGTTGAATTTCATACATTTTACCTATAATATGTGCTAAATAAAATGTCATTAAATAAATTAGAGATTGGTCCAATCCATTATTTTACCTTCGAATTGGAATCATGGATAAAGTTATGAACATGAGAATAAATAAGAATATTACCCTCAAGTCTTGAATATTCTTTAGAATTTTGAGTGCCCTATTCCTAGAATAAATTTGTTGAAATTGTAAGATGATACCACACTACTATAATCAAAATTTAAAATGTACACACATATTTACAAACACTTCAATTATTCCTATGCCACATGACATTTCCTGTCTACTACCTCCTGAGGGAGATGCCATGCGTCATTGAAATGTTGGTAAATATGTGCTAATGTTTCTTATTTAGTTTGGATACCTCCCTAAAGTGATATTTGTCTCAGATTTTGAGAGGCAAGCTATCATCAACATAATTTTAGAAACAAGCAAGTGCACAAATTGTATTGAAAATGTTGTGACATTCATTTATTAAAAAAAAAACACTTCAGATTAAGAGGGCTACCTCGATTAGATAGAAATTGCCACGGAGACATTTGGCTCTTACACTATGTTTAATTCTATGCTTTATTTTAAAATATGGTGTACACAAAAATAAAGTTGAAAGATTCCAAAAGGGTTATTTTTTCTTAACAACCATGTATTTTGAGTTTTATTATTAGAAAAAAAAGTGACATTAACTAATTTTCAATGACTTTTTAAAATGTATAAAATAAAGTGCATTGAGCAAAAACAATTGGTAATAAACAAAATGATAGAATATTATGAAAATGGTAAAAATGGTAGAGCACAAATAAAAGTAAAAACACTAACACATATTTACACACACATCAATATTTCGATGCTATTATAATGTTGTGTTAAGTGTTTTTACTTTTATTTGTGCTCTACCATTTTCATAATATTCTATCATTTTATCAATGACTTTTTAAGCAATTTGTGGAGCTAAGAGACTATGCTTGATGAAAAAGGGCTCTAGATTTACCTGTATTCATAAAAATAGATTTAACTGTACTCATAAAAAATAGATTTAACTGTACTCATAAAAAATAGATTTAACTGTACTCATAAAAAATAGATTTAACTGTACTCATAAAAATAGTTTTTTATAGACTCGCAACAGAAAATTATAAGAATTTGAGAACTAGTAGAGAGCATTCCTCTTTACCTTGCAACTAATTTTTTTTGTAGTTTTCTTTCTTCTCTTTCTTATTGACATGACAAGGAGAGGGGGAGGGGGTTGTTAGTAAAGGGCAAGAGGGTATATAAGCTTAAACAAAACAGAGAAATAGTTCCAAAAAAGACGCAGTGCATTGTCTTTTTAAGTCCTGTGGCTTGACAGCTCTAAGGCAGGTGTGTTGGATAAAATAAACCATTCTTTAAACACGAGTGAAAGATCTAATCTTAAAGGTTGAATGTAGTTAGTAGACTAAAATAGCTTTTTTTTTTGTCTACAATGACTAATACATAAATATTTAGACATTCTTTAGCAACATTTTGTGTATAACTCTTCTGTTCATTTCAACAAACTAACTAGAAAGAATGTTACATCATTATTTTTAGAGCAGAATGGAGGACTTTTATAAAAACTTGATGTTTAACTGAAAAATAAAACAATTTTTAAGTTCACATACATTTTTATTTAATTATTCAACAATGAATTAATTTGTACAAAATAAAATCATGTATATATTTACACACACATTTAAGAGCAAAAGAAAAAAAAAACACATAGGCCTACATACAAAATTTACAGTACATTGAACATAAGAATAATAAAAAATACATACAAATTAACAAATATATAAGTAAAAAATATTAATTTAGTGTTCATTTTCAGTGCATTTTCTTTTCAACACCGTAACAAATAAACACAAAACAATTAAAAAGTCACAATTTATTTAATTTAAAAAAATGTACATAAAAATTCCAATAAAATATGAGTATATTAACTTTCATTTTATGTTTGATTGTAGACGACAAACAAATATTTTGACAAAGAATCCAGTGTAACGTCGTTCATACCATAAAAGGCGAAACATTTTATTTCTTAAAAGCAGGCTCAAGATCGTTACAGTATCATTTCAATTTTTCTTTTAAGAAGAGAAGCTGGCATCCCATTTGTCAAAATAAAAATATCCTGCTACAATAATTTGAATTAAATACAATAAAATTAATTTTGAACCATAGATTGGACGGGACGGTGGGAATGTTTCTCTCTTCCTAACTTTTCCCTCGATAGTTATAAAGACATAATAGTAGTTATGATAAAAAAAATGCATAAAAATCTGCGACAAGAGGCAGGGAAAATTTTTTAATTTACAACACAGCCACAAACAAAACAGTCATCAAAACCTACAACAATAAATCGAATGAATTTAGAGGCAGAGTCACACAATTATTGGTTAAAAGATGATAATTATTAACACTTTTAGTTGTTATTAAGACAATTCCACTTCATTGAAGAAAACATCATGTAATATAACACTGTGTATAGCATACACATTTATGTTAAATATTCATATACAAAGCACATTCTCACTTTTGTCCTCTTTGAAAGTTTTTTTTAATTCATTAGTCCTGACAAATAAAGAAGTTCAAATTAATAATTTATCTAGAGTAAACATATTTTTTAGATTATAAAAGAATCACAATTTTCCTTTATAAAATATTAGGATTTTTATATGCAAATTGATTACCAAACCCTTCTTTCACCTCTGACAAGACATCTTGTGAATGTGGGTAATGCCAGGCCTCCACCGTGGTTCGGGTTCCACGTTAAACTGTAGGTCCTCCATTTCATCTCACAATCACCCTTCCACTACACATTAGCGTAAGTGCGTATAACCCGAGCGGGTAGTAAGACGCGGTGCTAATAATAATAATAATAATAATAATAATAATAATAATAATAATAATAATAATATTATTATATGCAAATGTTTAAGTTATGAAAACATAATGAGGTGGTGAATAAATGGTGATGGATGATTAAAGACAATGTGAAAATCCGAGTCTGACCATACAGCCTGCTAGAGAAAATATGTCTAAAATTATGCAACGAGATAAAATAAATTCAGGGAATTAACAAAGTTATAAAAATGTATTTTTTTTTACTGTGCATTTGATTGATTTCTTTACAATCACATATAATTACCTGTTTAGGTTATAGGCAATTGTTCGAAATTAGTTGATCTTTATTAATTTTCATGTTTGATGACCTAACACCAACACATTAAATTATGATTGGATAGCAAAAAAATGATAGTAAGAGATATTGTTACACTTTTTGTTCTTAATAATTACCTAATTATTTTTCAAAATTAAAAGAGATAGCCAGCACTTATCGGTCTAATTTTAGAGTAGAAATTGTTGAGACAAAACACCAACTCAAACCAAAATATATTTAAACAGTAGCTTCCACCAACAGGTGGATTCCTCAGGAGATGAGAAGACACATTTTTGAAAGTACATGAACCATTATCACCCCCTGGTATCAGTCTTGGGAACCTTATCAGTACTTTTGGCCAGCGGTAAGTTTTCAACTCCTGAGGAAGCCATGCGTGGTTGATGAAAGCTAGTATATAAATAATTCCTTTCTCTCTATCACTCAGATATGTGCTGGATATCTCTGCTAGTTTAAACTATGATCCAGCCCAGCGACCTATTCCTAGCCACCAACCTGTACTAACATTTAATTTTGGTGAGACAACATTCCCTTGTTAGCAATAAGAAGAACTAAATTGTGTCAAAGCTGTTATCTATTTTAAAATACTGACAAAACAAAGATTTTTTTTGAGACTCAAGAACAAAATATTTCACATTACTTTTCACACACATTCACTATGGGAAGATGATAAATTTATGAAAACACTGAATTTTGGGTAAAAAAAAGTAATAATTTGTAATTAAAGATCTATGATCTTTTAAAAACAATGTAAAAATGGTTTCGTTAGAAATTTTGACACAAGAATATTTGAAAATACAATTCTCGATACTTTAAGTGAAGGAGTAAAATGAACCTAAGTAATTCATATGTATATTTTTAGAGTAAGGAATTTTTTTTTATCAATAAATTAAAATAAACCTTCAAAAGATTGAGATTCGCACAAGGTCAAAATTATGTGATTTGAACTTCTTTGTTTGATGGACCATAATTAATTTTTGTCTGCGTAAATCTGACAAATGTTTTTTGTGGTCAAGTTTTACTTTTTTCACCATAAAACGTATGTACACCCATTCACAAAAAAACGTACATGAGTATCTTACATCTACAATTTATACATTGCACAGTTCAATAATAATATACACTGCTTACATCATTGATCTTTGCTCTCATTGCTTTGAGAATTTAAAATAACAAACAACATTCCTAAAAACAAAATATAAAATGCATGAATCCAAGTATACAATGTGATATTAGTTTGGTTTGATAAAAAAAAAAGTTATATAAGAATGTATACATCATATAAATGATTTTAATACACTACGATAACAATCCAATAATTTAAATAGAAATGGCACTTCATGAAAACATAAAAACATTTAAGTTCCAATTACACAAAATAACACAAGTAAAATGTGAAACAAAAGTTGTAATTATTAATTTATTTAAATGTTTCATCAATAGTGTTGACATAATTAATTTTTAAGAAGAACTTCATTAGGGACAAACACACCTTAGTTTAAATATACATACACTTTTCTGAGAAAATCATTTGATATAGCCTAGTTATTAATTAGGTTAATAAAAAATTACTTTATAAGATTATCAAAGAAGAATGTTTATAAACATAAAAGTGTAGCTTTTTTAAAATCAATAAAAATTTGACTATAAAATAATGCATGATTAGAGTGATGCATTTGACACATTTTGTGACATCAATGAAGTGAATCAGTTAATTATTCTTAGAAGCCTTTATAAAAATGTACAGCCAGCCACCAACGAGTCATTCTCTCTGGACAAACATTGTAACCACTAGACCAGAAGAAATGTAACATTACAATACAAATGAATACAGTAAATGATATAACTAGCATGGTTGCCAAAACTAAAAGGAAACACATAGTATAACACATGGTAAAAAATTATTTAAAACTACCAAATTTTCCTTGGTTCCTTTTTACAATTTAAGATATAAAAATATCAGTCAACCTATTTAAAGGACTTAGCTTTTATCCTTTGTGCAAGAATCAAAAGAATAACCCCATGATCAAACAAGCTATTTATTTTATACATCAACACAGATTGTTTTATAGTGTCGACAAACAAACATTTAAATAAATATCGATATTTAGTAATTAAAAAAAAAAAAGTAAAATGATTAAGGACTGTGTAAGATTATAAGTAATTAAATTTTCTTATACATATCAACGTCACGATATTTGGCAACTATGTATTAGTTACACATTTTACTAACTGTATCGCAACCATTGCCCATTCATTTTGTAATATTGAAACCTCCATGACACGGTAGTTGTGATGAATGACCAGAACAAACAGAGACCCACAGAAGAGTAAAACATATAAAACTATTTCATTTTTGGGGCAAATAGCTCTTATTTAGCTGAAAAACTAAGTAAAAAAGTTGATGGATTTTTACACTTTACATAACCAAAACCTTTCCATACATAACATCATTTAAGCACATTATAAAAGTTTGTGCCATGAATCAGTTGCACACACAATCACGAGGGAAATCTATTCAAGTAGAATACAATTTGTTTAAGAGTTAAAAGTTAATAGATTTTATTTTTCATTTCAAAATAAAGTTTGTTTTGTAAGTTTTCAATAAACATTTAGGCTACATAAGTTATATTATATATGTAGTTAATTTGACCATATCAACAGTTATAAAACTATGAAACATTTCTTCAAAGTTGTATTAAAAGAATTTGTAAGCCAAGGCCACTCATCAATTTGCTACCTTATGCAATATTTGTCCTCGTGGACACTGCACTTTTCCCACAAATAAATATGGATGCCATGTAACATAAACAACCCTCCTCAAGCATATATCCTTCCCTTAGTCATATAATGAATCCTCTAAAATCTAATTTTGTTTAGCTAATGTTAGAGGCGGTGTCCATTATACTGAAATAGAATATGGTTAGTTATATGAAAAAAAACCCAACAACTTCTGATTCTTTTATATAAAAAGCATATTGTTTTTGCTATTAAAATTAATTTTAAATAAAATAAAAACACTCATATATTTCTAGTGACAGAATTATTCTCGTTTATATATTTCCCGAAATGTAGCCTGCTAAAACGCAAGATTTAATTTTTCCGATCGTATCATTTTCTAGGAAAGTGGAGGCCATGGGAATGAAGTTTGTGGATAGCATGTTAGCTGTCATGAGAAGAAACAGAATTATGAATAAGTTATCTGGGAAAAAGTGGAGGTACAGAGGGTATATGGGTTATTAGAGGATGCCAAAGAAAATGTTGGAAATGAAGTATGTGGGGAAAATACTGTAAGAGAGGTCAATAAATAGATGAGAGGAGATAACAGAAAGTGTGCAAGTGAGAGGATAAGAATGGAAGAAATTAGAGGAAGAGTGGGGGAAGGAAAGAGGAAGATGGAGGCATTTTACTTAACTGACCCAGCCACAGACTGGAAACAGTTGATGATGATGATGATGTATAAATTTCTGTAAATAGTATTAGTTTCAAAGTTTTTTTTAAATTAGAGAGTATTTTGTTGAATGATTACATTCCTCAAATAATTGTTAGGTGTAAGCGAGAGCAACAATTTTTTTACCAAATTAATTCAAATAATAGCTGACCAACGACTTAAAATTGGGAAATGGTTCCAGCCATTCATAAAAACAACAGGTACAAATAATTTTAAATAAACCAACATGTGCAGTGAAAGCACATCATCCAAACATTAGGAAAATAGTAATTGATAGTATAAAAAAACAGAATGAAAGAACAATTTTAGAAGAAAATGAACCTTCCACGCACAGAAATGTTATAAATATTGATCAATAATTGTATATCTGAGAATCAAATTTATTTTCAAGAATACATCTGACAATCATCAATCATTACATTCTATTTTTGTTCAGTTGTCAGCATCAACGCAGCTTCTATTTTTTGGAAATCTCATTTTCTTGATAGATTAACTATGAAAGAAAGTTTAAAAACTCGGGTATTGAGGGTAGTCATCATCAAAATCATCAAATGTTTCCAGCCTGTGGCCGAGTCAGTTTAGTAAAATGCCTCTTCCATCTTCCTCTATCCTTCCTTCTTTAATTGCTTCGTTTCTCCTCCTCTCACTTGCATAATTTCTGTTATCTGCTCCTTCCATCTCATTCCTGGCCTTCCTTGTGGTCTTTTTTCTGCATACTTCATGTCCATGATTTTCTTTGGCGTGCTAATTAATGCTCAAAGCATCTTTCATTTCCTCATTCCATTCCGGTAGCTGTTTCCTCTTACCCCCCCTTCTTCCCCTCCTATAATATCAATTCATCAGCAAACATCATGGCTCTTATTATTTCCTTCCCCTTACTTCATGACCATTTCCATTACTGTTATATATAGTAGTGATGAGAGGGCACTCCCGTGCTTCACTTCATTTTTTATTTGGAACCACTCCGTCCTCCCATTTTCTGTCTCAACACAATTTCTGTTATCCTCATACATGCTTTCCACTCTCATTACAACTCCTTTTCCCTTTTCAACCTCATCCATAACTTTCCATGCTATTATATGCTTTCTCTACATCCATAAATACCATTAACAAATTCACACCCTCTTTCCATCGCCTGCTGTACGGCAAAGATCAATTCTATCGTAGACCTCTGTTCTTCTCACCAGCTTCCTTGCATTTTATTTCTTATTCTCTTTTCTAGTATCTTCTTATAAGTGTTTGTGCAGTGTCACATCAACTTTACCCCCCTTTAATTTGTACAGCTCTTCCTTTTTCCAGTCTTCTGATGAGGGCGAAGTGGCTGTTTAAAAATACCAATGTTGGTTATTGCTTTTATATATTTTCAGAACTGGCTTAGTTTGTTTATTATGTGACAAGAGATATGAAAACTCGAAACATCAAAGTCAAAGATTAAAATCTCCTTCACTCCAACTTTTGACAACCACAATAACCTTTTAATCTTTGAAACAATGGAAAGAAAGAAGAACAGTTCGAAATATTTCGACCCGCTTCATCGGGCCGAGTCTTCCAAGGCGTTACTCTCTCGTGTTAGATTAGCCTAGCCCTCTGATGACAAGGAAATCGCGGTTTAAATCCAGGTCAGGAGGGTGGTTTTTCCTAAATGGTTTCTCACCCCTTTCCCCCCCAACTGTGGATAATTACCTCTAAAATGATTCCTTCCTCACTCCTACTCTGTTAGATAAATTATCATATAACATGAACAGGTTGTATGACGCGGTGGTAAAAAAAAAGAAAGAACATATATTATGAACTTATTTGAAATATCTCACTAAATGTTAAATATTTCAACACACAATCATTTTTTTATAAAAGCTGCTAAACAGTAGTTCAACACAGTCTGGTAATTATATGATATTCCTTTATAATGTAAGCATAGATAAATTCAGAAATTGTCGGCATTAAATAATATATTGAGTTTCGTTATTTTCTTTAAACCCTTTAATTTTACCTAAATGCACTTTGTATATAGGTTAAAAAAAAGTATTATGTGACAGCAACCAAAACCTTATCTTTAAGTTTGGCTTCGACTTTGCTTCACTTCAACTTCTTATTTATAAAGAAAACTTTGCACACCCCTAATATGTAATAATGCTTTTTTTTTCACTTCTAAATAATTAGGATTAAGATGCACACAACATGAGTTAGGAAATAAGGTACTTGATTCATTAAAACATTTAAATTTAAAATATCTAAAAACAAAGACTAATAAGTAAAAAATATGAGAAATTTTCTCTGAGAAAGGGGGAAAAATGGGGTTTGAGAATTCAAAACACAGTGGTAATGATCTTTTTTTCGTTCTTTTTATCTTCTTTAATGGAAATACTCGTAAATATTCTGACCCGCTTGAAAGGATTTTTTTTTTTTACTTTTGAGGTCTATATTATTAAGCAAGGAAGAAAGAGCTATCCCTCATTCTAGTACGATTTAAGTAATATTTCATCCTTTTGGTCTTTATTAAACACAAAGAGCAGTGTTCCCCACTAAAGGTGTGTTGTGCGGCCACAGCCTGGAATTTTGGACTACTAGGGTTCGGTCTGACGAGATTTTATTGTATTTAATTCACGTTAATTGGTGAATATATGGACGCTACTAAAACAGGGTTACCAATGTTATAAAAAGTTGTTGAGGTCTCTAAAAAATATCTGTATCTGTAGATTCACATAAAAATGACAAAACACCTTCACTTTTTCTGGATTTTATTACACGCTCTGTGATTTTAACGAGCAGGAAAATAGACCTGGCCAATTTTTCATCCGAGTGTGACTAGTTTTTTTAACTAAATATTGAAGAAAAGAAAAAAAATACTATTGGTTCATGGTAGCTTTGAGCTTTTAAGATTGTGGGCAGGCTAATAAAATTGTAGCTTAGTGTTAATAAAGCTCTCAAATATATTTTTTCACTACGACTATGTTTGTTAGGCAGATGAAGACAAACAATTTTTAGTAATGTTTCAAACACCTAAAAAGGTCAATGCTATCATGATCAGTCTATACCACTGTGCTTTTGATTGTCGAGAAAATTTTCACCCGATTTCAAATATTTTCACTTGGTATTATATTATTTCACATATATTTCTTTGTTTCAATGTTTTAAAAGTAGTTTTATCATTGAAACTTCTGAATTTAAATATACTACATTAGAGGGATATTTAAAATAATGATATTAACATAATGTTACCAAGGTGTTTTTGAGCATTTTAAGTTTGGCTGAACTTAAAAATTATTGCATATTGTTTCACATTAAGAAAATATACATACAATAAATTTTTAACTCTTAAATTCATTAAGACTTGTAGCATAATAAACTAACATTGTACTTTAGTGTCTGTAAAATACAAATTTATCATTAACTAAGTACCTACTTAGTCTTAATGTTTGTGATTTATATCTACAAATTAATATTAATAAAATTAACCAAGTATTTTTATTTTGGCAGTGTCCTTTCAAATATTAGCAAATGTGCATTTTAATTTTTTTAGCAGAATCAAGTTAAGTGTTAATTTTGAAAGTTTTTAATGCAATAAAATCAACTATCACGACTTTAATTAAGTAACATACAGCCATGTGACACAACAATATGTCTGTACACAGCATCATATATTGCTTCTTTTATATCATATTTAAAAAATGGCGATAAAACTTGTGTCAGCACAGTTATAAACAAAACCATTTAGACAAAACGTTTCGAGACTTCTTTCATATCACAAATTGAGATTCGATCCAACTTTACAGGCTCTCAGAAACTATATCAAATACTATTTTCTATTACACGTGCCTGGAAAAGATTCCCAATGTGAAGGCTTTATTGACAAGGCACACTATCAATTCTTAAAGGCTCAACATGGACCTAATAATATGTAAATTAAATATATTTAACATCTTGAATGCAGTCAAAATAAAAAAATTATGGTGTTTCAAGAAGACCACTTTAGTATACCTACACCATCACATTTAAAGAAGGCAAGGGTATCTATCGAGTGCTTCTCTGTCACAATATTTTTTAAACAATAAACTGCTCTAGATGCTCTTTAGAGAGGGTTCCTTTCATTTTATTTACTTTCCCCTCATTCCTCAATCCTCTAGAATCTTTTACCCTACAAACTCAGCCAGCCACCCTTCCTTTTCAACAAGTGTTGTGACCTTGATTCTGGAATGGGTACAAATGCTTGACTGAGACTCATATAACAGAAGATAAGACTGGTCACATGTTGAACCAATATGATGCACCTTTTGGGACAGTGAAAGGATTGGCCTTTCGCCCGCCACAACACTACAGTAAATAGTATGTGATATTACCAAGTCATACGAAGCATACATTTCCATTATGTCAATGAGAATAACAACAATGTGCTTGAAAGACACATAGAAACACTAATCTTCTAAAACATTGTGAAATTTTAAGCGAATCAGGAGATTAATAAAATTGTAAATAATTTTACTTTTCAAAACACAATATTGAAAATTCCACTTAGTCGTTACTTTCTTACTGTTTTTTATAATCTTACTTCACAAGATAAATTTTAGTTGATTGTTTTATATTAAAGCCACTACGATTTCATCATCGTGTTGAGCTTGAATTTCACAACTGGAACGAGAAACTTGTTGTGAAAAAAAATGAGATACGTGACCATATCCTCAATAGTTCGGTCACTTTGCCGATCATCAGCGACACAGTTGTAGTCACTTTTATTTTCTCCTGCACGGTTGGCAGTCTTTGTTTGAATATGATCAAGTATTTGGATTTGTCACTACACCAAAACAATAACTATCGCATTCACACTATTATTTCTCTAATAACTCTTCTGTTTCTTGAATTGGGTGTCGAATAACCACTCTCCAAACTTTCGTCAAATGATAACGATATGTGTTGTGGTTTGTTTTCATCGCAATCCATCTGATCCATGTATGGATCCGGGAGTCCACTAACATCGTGGTAGGGAGAATCTGTCATAACACAACATGAATAGAAAAATAAATAAAATAAAATTCAAATAAAGAGTGTAAAAAATATAATCATAACAAACACATAAATAAAATAAGAATAATCAAATAATTCAAGAGAAAAAAGCTTGGTGTGAAAAAGTGTTAAAGAGATCAAAAGAAAATAATTTATGTTAATTAGAAATGTTATAATGAAGTTTATTTAATTGTTATAGCTAAATATCCAAATCCCAGCACCTTTAAATAGTAAATATGGTTTGTAATAAAGTTAAAACTATTTAAATTTATAAATTGATAAATTAAAAATAAAGTGCTGTAATAGACAATCTTAATCAAATATTAGTGTGAAAAATATGTGATCGAAAAGCATTCAAGGAACACAATTAAGAATGTGTGAAGATTAGAAAAATTAGAAAAAATAAATGTGAAACAGTAAAAGTTAGTTAAGAAAATTTCATATCCATGGCCATAAGTCTTTATCATTGCAAGGTCTTTAAGATTTAAGATTTCAAATGTTAAGCATAATTTATTAATTTGCACCACAATTCTTATGGTTAAATATATTTAAGTATCCTATAAAATAAAAATTACAAAAGCTAAAATATCATGTGTGTGGGATTAAATAAATAATAAGACCAGAATAATTTAAACCAAAAATGTCAAATAAAAAAATTCACGAAAGAAAGTGGATTCTTGATAATGGCTTGCCAGATCAACTTTTGTTGTTTGAAGGAACTATAATACCAGAAGAGGTGGTAAATAGAACGATGGTTTAGCCGGGAATGTCATTAAATAAATAATCAGAGCAAAATAATTTTTTAAAAAAAGTCAAATAAAAGAATCAACGAAAGAAAGTGGATTCCCGATGATAGCTTGCAAGATCAACTTTTGTTGTTTCGAATGAACTACATTGCCAGTCGAGTTAACAAATAGAACGATGGTTTAACCGAGAATGTCATTTTTCTAGTTTTAAAGTTGGGAAATATTGCACAACTTTTATTTTGTTTCAGAACTATCTTCAGGGAGAGGATGCAGTATAGGACACACTGACATTTCGCAACCTGAAAAAACCATAGATGAAGAGAGAGAAAAAGTGTGTTAATACAGACTGGTTAATTATATTACACTACATGCAACAAGAGAAAAAAGCAAGCAAATAGCATGCATTTGTATTAGGAGACTATTAATTCAAAGAGGTTTTTATATATTATCAAGTTTTAGGAAAAAAATTAGTTCAAGAGTTTTAAATAGTCCCTTGCTCAGACTTTTGTAAATACCGAATCATACCCATTATAGCAAAAAATGTGTTTGCTCATTTACATATTTTCTTGAAAACTAAGAAAAAATATAGCACCAATTTAATAAATATTGAAAGTAGGATAGAAAATTTATCAGATAAATGTAGGCCTTACACTTTACAATTAAAAACATTTTAAAAAAAGCTTTAAACTTCCCAATTAAAACACAACAAAAAAACAAAACACGTCACAGAAATGTTCAAGATCCCTTCTTCAGTAGAAGCCCCAAAAATGACTTCATATCTGTTTGGGTTAACAATACAGTACTAATTATAATTACTCTCTGATCTGAGGAAGGTTATCCACATTTGCATGGAGGGAAAGTGAAAAACTATTTAGGAAAAACAACCCTCACTACACCCAACCAGGATTCAAACCCATCCTTGGCAGTCCTGTCTATTGCGAGAGTGACGACTTGGACAAGTGGTTCCAAGCCCCTTCCATAGTGTGGACCCCCTGAAGCCAATGCTAATTCAACAAGACCCCCCCCCCCTTAAAAACCCAACTACCCAAGGTGGAANTAAAACCCCAACCACACAAGGAGGAAATTAAAAACCTACACACACATTTCTAGTATTTTAAAAGCATGTTTCATATCAATAAAATAAAATAAAATGAGAGAAACTAATAAATCACAAATAAAAGTAAAAACACTAACACAGATTTATTTACACAGACTTCAATATTTCGATGCTATTATAGCATTTTCTTAAGCAAGTAGTAATAGTTTGGCTAAAGTCTAACTATTACTACTTCCTGAGGAAGATGCTATAGTAATAGCATTGAAATATTTAAGTGTGTGTAAATATATGTTAGTGTTTTTACTTTTATTTGTGCTCTATTTTTTTCCTACTAGTATTCTATCATTTTATTTATTACAAATTGTTTTTGCTCAATGCACTTTATTTCTTACGTGTATTAATAAAAGAAAGCATTTGTTTAGTCTGACAGTAATGGGGGGGAAAACCCATGGATGTTTAAGCAAATTATGAATAGAGAATATTTTTTATATATTATATATATTAAAAAAAAAAATTCAAAATGGAGTAATCCATTGTTTGTGTTTATTTGTAATCTCTTCCTCTTTGTGTTTGATAAAGGCAACAATACCGAAATATTATTTTGTGTTAAAATGTGTGTGTGACTACTTCTACTATAGAAGACAGAAGAAAGGAAGAAGATGTCACTTTTGTGCATTGGATTCTTCCCACATTTTTCCTCATTCCCTAGGTGGACTTTATTCATCAAATTTATTCTTAGTAGTTTATTTTTCCTTTTTCTTTAGTTTTATCAATTTCCTTTATTATAAAATTTTATATTATGTGAAAATACAAATAAAAGAAAACTCTAAAATCTAGATGTGTTTCGTGGACCACAGGTTGGGAATCTCTGCCTTAGACCATTCAACCACCAAAACTTACTGTAATAGGTTTAGTTTGTGAACTTCAATTCTTGAATTTTTCTGGTAAATGTCTAATTCTTGCCATTCTATCCTCCTTTCAATGTATAGTATAATATATATTATAATAAAGTTAATAAAAAGAAACAGCTAACATTCCTCTTTAATACCTCATTTAGTTTTGCCCCTATTGGTCACTCTCAGCCAATAAGTAAACAATTTCTTTTTCTACTAACCTAAGTGTTGATCCATTCTTCTCTTTGGCTTATGGACAGCTGCGTAAGGGTCACTCGAGTACTCTTGCCTTGAAGGATTGTTGCTGTTCCTCGACTGTCCGCTGACGTGGTACTCGTGTTCCGTGGGAGAGTTGGTCATATGCGGGTACGGTGCGTAGTCGTCAACTGCGCCATATCCGCCGTGGGTCAATGGGTCGTAGCCATAAGAGTTGGACCTGGCGCACAAACAGCAAGGGATTTTAAAATACTGGACCACAGGAGAGTATTTCTTAGAATACTAGCTGTCACCACGAGAAAAAGAGGTTCACGAGAGAGGGGCTACATGATAAGGTAGAGAAAGCATGGGTGAGATGGTATGGACATGCAATGAGGATGGAAAACAAAAGGATCCCAAAGGAGAATGATGGAGTTTAAGTTTGGAAGGAGAGCAACAAATAGACAGGTGGAGCAGAGTACGAGCAAGTGTACGAGTGAGAGAATAAGAAGGAAGTAAATAAGGAGGAAGAAAGGTTTAAAGACAGTGGGGAGAAGAGAGGCATTTTACTAAACCGACATGAACACAAACTGGAAATAATTGATGGTGGTGATGATTAAAAAAAAGGGGGAAGTGTGATGCTAACATTACTATGGTTTTTCCAACTAATCAATGATTAAATAAATACTAATTTACTTTGCTCTAACTCATGACGTCAAATGTTCAATATTAATTCTAAAGGGTGACCTGGCGGTCTAGGGGTAAGGTGTCAGACTTCTGTGCTGGCGGCCAGGGTTCAATCCTCGGTCCCGGCATAGATTTATTTGATTACCAAACCCTTCCTTCACCTCTGACAAGACATCTTGTGAGTGTGGGGAATGTCAGGCCTCCACCGTGGTTCGGATTCCACGTTAAACTGTAGGTCCTTCATTTCATCTCACAATCACCCTACCATTACACATCAGCGTAAGTGCGTATAACCCGAACGGGTAGTAAGACGCGGTGCTAATAATAATAATAATAATAATAACTCTAAAGATGGGTCAGATCCACATTTAATCAAGTTTGAATCTTCATTTTACCTATGAATCTCAAGTCTCAATTCAAAACCTTAACAACACAATAAACATAATAGGTTTACTTTCTAACATTAATATTTTTTTTTTATCTTCGATGCAGAGAGAAAAAACAGTGTTTTGCAGTTTTTATATCAAAACTTTTTTTGATAAAAATAAATCAAATAGTTCACCAGTATAGACACGGAGTTTAATATTTTTTTCACGTGGTGACATCAACAGTTGTTGAATATCTATCGAGGATGTCCTGGAATTTAATGAAAACTTTTTCTCTTCATTTAAAAAGTTTCTCATCTAATGTCGCTATGCTTATGACAAATATTCAACAACCGTTGATATCAACATGCGAAGAAAATTAAACTATGTTTCTATTAGAGTAATATGTTATTTATTTTGGCAAGAAAAAGTTTTGCTATAAAAATCTTACAAAAAAAAAGGTGACCTTTTCTCACATTCCTTAAATTAATACAAGTTGTGAATTGCTTGAGCAGGCAACATGACATGTAGCACTAGTTAAATATCGTTTACAAACCTGTCCACAAGATGGTGATGGTGGTCAGGGTTGATGTTATTGGAGTTGTTGTTGGCCTGCGCTGCCATCTTCATCTGCCACAGCGAGTCTTGGGAGTTGACAGATCCGCCATTGTTGGAGTTGGAATAGCTGTTGTCCATGTAGCCCATGTTCACCCCTGGACAATTTCAGAGGACATGGTTTTTAGTAAAGAAAAATTCAAGAAAAGATTAAGTAAACACTCATAAATTACATAATATATTTCAGGGATGAGCTTTAAGAACCCCTTTAAACCGTTTAAGGTAAATCGCGTTAAGCGTGGAAGAATCTAATGGAAAGCGCAACAGGAATAAATAAATGGAACAAACACAATATGACTTTTACAATAAAATATTAACACAGTTCACTGTTACAATGCTGCCACTGGACAAATATATAATAGTTGTTTCTTGAATCTAAATGATTATAAAAGTCGTATTGTGTTCATCCATTTTATTCGTTCCTATCCCATCCCAAGGAGATCTTGCAGGGTTAAAAAACCGCATGTTGGAGCCCTCACACGTTTTTCTACACCGATATTATATGAATTAAATAGCACCAGTTAAATTTTACAAGCAAAAAACAAACGAAACACATTAAATTTCAGCTGCACCTTTGGAAAAGAATTTGATTGAATTTTTATCAAATGAGCTGTGCTAAGCTCACTCCAAGATTTCTTTAACTGTGCCAATTATCATATCAGGTTACTCACATTCTCCGCCGTTGATGTTGTGACCTTGGGGCCCTTGTGTGGGTGTGTTGCCGTGGTAACCGTAGCCATTCTGTGAGGCGTACACAGCGTTCTTGCCTTGGTCATCAAGTGCCAAGTCTAGAGAGTGCTCTAAGGCCTTGTTCTCCAGACCAGTGGTGGGGTAGTAGGGAGGAGGGGGTTGCTGAGTCACTAAGCTCGGCCGAACACTGGAGACAAAAAAAAACAATACAAGGTTATATATATTTTTCCTTACTATCTGTTAAGCTTATACACAATATGTACTAATTACGCTTATGGTTTTAGAGAGGAGGACGGCTATATTTAGAGGAAGTGTACTCACACTTAGATGGAGAAAGAGTGGAAAACTAGTTTGGAAAACCACCCCCCAATACACCTGACCGAGATTTGAAACTCGATTTTCCCATCATCAGCAGTTTAGTCTAATGCGAGAGTGATGCCTTAGAGCATGTAGCCACCGAAGCAGGTTAACATTTAACACTTTTTTTATTTTACAGATGAGTGTTGTTTACTAATATTTATTTAAATTAGAGATGAGATTCAAAAAGAAAGCTCAAATCAAATTTTAATTATAACTCTGATACCGAGGAAGAGATGGAAATAGCAGATACCAGCAAGTAAGTGAATAAGAAGAGAAAAATGGAAACAAATAAAGGAGGAAAAAATCGTGGAAGGATAGAGGAAGATGGAGCAAATAACAGCAAGTGTGTGAATAAGAGAAGAATGGAAGCAGATAAAGGAGTAAGAATGGTGAAAGGATAGAAGAATAGGAGATAGTTTATTTTTACTCAACTCCCTGGCCACAGGCTGGAGACAGTTGATGATGACAATGAATTGTTACTAAATGTGAACTCACGTGGAGGTGTCCATCTCGTAGTCCTTGCCATTCCCCTTCTTGATCTGGTTCTTTCTGCAGCGGCAGAACACGAAAATGAGTCCCGAACACAAGAGGAACACCACGCAGGACACAACGATGGCTATCACCGCCGGAGTCGTCAGTGCTCCCGCCTGGCTGATGTAAGATGGGCCGACTGGAAGAGAACAAAACAAACTGTTTAGATATCGAATCATGTTTGGCACCAGAAAATTGGGACGGTTACCTAAACTTAACAGTACAAATTTAATTCAACTTAAGAATGTTGCTAAACTTATTTATAGAATGTGATGGCTACTTCAAATTTACATTATAGATCAAATTTAGAACAGATATATTAATAAATAGTATCCTTAAAAAAGAAGGAAATGTTAAAAAGTTAAGATTATGAGTGGAAACAACTACTGAGGAAAAAAAGAGAGAAAAAAATAGATGAGGTCCTGAAAATTTTTCAAAAAACTGTTATTTTGAATAAGTTACTAGGCAAAATCATGGTTTACATTAGGAGAGAGACTTACCTAAGTAATGTTTGAATAAAATCTTTTAAAAACACACAAACACATTTTAAAAAAATAAGCTTTTGCTACCACAGTTTACTCTCTGAATATGAAAATGATGTCTGTGGCAGAGAAAGTTGGTTTATAAAATAAGTGGTTATGTTTATTAGTGTATTATCAAAACAATTTTTATTCCAGCATCGCTCAAGTGTGCTGGCTAACCTCGTTAATTTAAACCAGGAACATATTTAGGGAATGATTCAACTTAAATTGTTCAATGAATGACTTGCGTAAATTAGATAGAGATGCTAAAGGTTAAGTAGTTTCCCTCGATATTCTAAATAACGACAAGTGTAAAAGCACAAACAGACATGAAATCAAATAGAGTTTTCAATTAGGGATTGGACTCTTACTTAAATCCTTGAATCCTTAAGGGTAGTCAAGATTAAAAAAAGATAACATTTCTAAATTTGTATTATGTATTTTTTTTTAGATCGTTAAGTTAAGGTGAGTATGTTGAGAATTTGAGAAAAGAACAGTTTTTTTGCTGTTTTTACAGAAACGCATTGTTTGCTCAAAATTAAATCAAATAATGCTTCATAAGAAACCTAGTTTAATTTTATTCACATGGTGATATCAATAGTTGTTGAATATCTGTCGAGGGTGTCCTGAAATTTAATGACAACTTTTTCTTTTCATTTATAAAGTTTATCATCAAATGCCGCTATACTCATGACAGATATTCAAAAACTGTTGATATCATCGTGTGAAGAAAATTAAACTCTGTTTCTAGTGAAGCAATATTTGCTTTATTTTGACAAAAAAGAAGAAAAAAAGTTTTACTATAACTGCAAAAAACACTTGTCTTTTCTGATGTTCTTTACTTCCTCACATTAATACTGCTCATTGGTGGTTCAGAATCTCAAAATAATTATAGTAATTACTTTACAACCAGATTCCAGACCATTATCTTATCACTTAACTGGATGTATTGAAGTTATAATGAATGCATTTTTTCAAAATATATTAACATTTAGCTGCTATTTTCTTTTTTCAAACATTCTGTTATACTCGTATTTACTCTTTTGTTCATATTTTTTTCCAAGATTTGGATTATTAAAATAGTGGAATCGATCCCTCCAAGATTTCTTTCAAGCGTGAGACCACATTATAATGATATGGGTGAGACACCAAGATATGGGTGAGACACCAAGTTGTTAATTCACGCCCTTACTTTCAGCCTCCGTGTAGTCACTGCAACGGTCCTGCTCCGCCCCCAGGCAAGACCTCACTCTCACCCTGAGTGGCGAGGCTTCATAGGACGACGACGCAGACACCCTGTCTTCCTCTCCCAAAGACCTCGCCCCGGGACTCTGGTGGCCTATCATGGGGAGGACCGTTGCTTCCCTCCTGGTGACGGCACTTCCTGGGAATGCTAGGTTCTTCACCACACGCCACGGTTGGTCATCGTCGCCTACGGACAAATAGAACAATAAACTTGTGTAGCTATGTTTAATTTCTCTCTCTCTCTCTCTCTCTATGAACGGTTTCTTCAAGTCCTAAGAAACAATAGTTATAAAGACTACATGCAATTTAAAATTGTTATTTAAAAACGAGTACTATGCTAGATCAAAGTTTAAAGTAGGAGCACATGTAAAGCGACCATGTTTTATGTTGTTGTTTTTTTTGCTCTCGGCCACTTCATCTATACATTTATTTTACCTTGTTTAATATTACTCTTAAGCCCCTAGATTTATTTATTCATGTAATCGGCTTACAAGTGCCCAGCAGTTATCCAATAACATTTGACCACTTCATTTTCTCAATTCTCACACTCTCGAGTTTATTAGTATTGTTATTTAACTAGCTAGGCCTATTGTGTTCTTAAGAGGCTTCAACAGGTTTTATCTTGTTCATTCTAGGCATAATTTAGTAATTATAATCATCCTTACTAAATTGACTATATAAAATGTTTAATCACATTAGTCTTAGTATTTAATTATAGCTATTAAAATAATTCAATCATATCAATAGTTATTAATAAACTTTAACTGGAGTTTGTGCTTATGCCCTTTGGCCTCTATACTCTCGAATAAGAAAGTGTGGGGGTTCTATGCTAATTTTAAGTAGCTCAAACCAAGATCAAAGTTGTAAGCAATATATATTCTAAATTTCAATTCACTTACTTTATTTTTAGGCTATTAATTTTTCAATAAAGTAATTTTAATTCTATTGAAACCATTGTTGAAATTATACTTCCGATCGCGGTTCTTACTATTTTATTTTTATTATTTTGTTTCCATCCGAAGGCCGAGTTATATTTCCATTTGCATGTGCAGTTTCCCAAAGTAAAGGGGAAGGTTGATACGAACAACCAGCCAATCAGCGATTAGCATTTTCCTTCCTTGATTAGAAACTGGAGGGATGATGCTTTGGTACGCGAGTTGAACACACACACGTTTCTAGTGTCACGTTGAGTTGACTCACTTCTCTGGTGATAATGGTATCTACTGTATGTGCTAAACTTCTAAGTTTGGTGTACAAACGTTTTGGATTCGGTGAAGAGTTTAAGGGATAAGATGGATCAACCTTTATAATATTTTACTTTAGCATAACTGTAGTTTTATTTTGTGGTTCGAAACGGTGATTCCCGAATACCAAGCACATCGAAAGCAAGTTTGGATGTAGTATACACTTTATAAAGTCCAGGTTACACGCTTTATGGTTAGCGGATCATCCCTCAAGTAGATTCTGATGCTGTAACTATTTCTAACATTTAAATTATAGCTCAAGTAAATGTTTCATTAAATGTAATTCCAAACACTTAACTATTTCAACTTTTAAAATATAACAAAGGGTGAATCAAATAGCCAAAGCTATTATTTATGCATTTTAGTGAGGATTACTCCATCTAGATATCATATTCTGAAAATTGAAAAATGACACCTGGATACAGGAATCGAACCCGGTACCTTTGGCTTAGTACGCCAATGCTCTTACCACTGAGCTATTCGGGATTCATCCGATGCCCATGGTCATTCTTCATTCTTCACTCTTCACTCATATTTTAAGGCAGAGTCTAAGATGGATGTGCAGAAATCAACGGCTACAAATGTGTGATTTATTTTATTATGATCACGAGCTATCAGATAACGCAGCCACCTTCGACTCAGTAATTGGCTTATAACGAAGGTTATCAACCCGATTATCATTTTTCTTTGTCTTCGATTCCCCACTCCCACAAGTTAAAAAAAACACGACGAGATATCTGATGGTTCTCGAAAACTACTGGTTGCTGTGGACCAGTTAAGAAATTAGGGAAGAAGCGACTGGATACACACAGCATTCCTTTTGAAAATATATCTTCGCAAATAACCTATTTTAAAATATTGATACATTTGTTTCACACTGATCCATAAATCTAAAGTAAACATATTTGTTAACATTTTGGATGTACAAGAAGTGTATCAAAAGTGTCACCCCATGACATTGAACAATCGGCTTCACAGACCATTTTAGAAAAAGGCAGTCAAATTTTAGAATGTAAATTAATTCAAAGCAAATTGTAAAAATATTATTAATATCATTTTTATGTTTTAATCACCTGTGGAGACTTCAACAATCCCGATCAGTTGCAGGCAGCTAGCGGCTAGATCTACAGAAAGTGTCCGAGTTTCAGGGTCGTAGGTCACTCGCTGGGGGGGAGGTATACGATCGACCTTCGTTGAAACTGTTATTTCAGCAGAGTAGTCACTGTTCCCTTTGGTGTTGTACGCTTTCACCTGGACAGAATAATGCTCGATATAAATAAAAACTTCTGATACTTCTCCAAAAATCTCAGTAAGTGTAAGCCTTTTTATTAATTTTTAGATTGGTCAATATTTAGTCACCAACAATAAAAATTAAAATAATACTATCAATCAATATTATTCATATACTGTACATTGATTAAATTTTCATTGCTGCAACGCATATTTTATTCTGATTAACATCATTATCCTATGGAAGAATCAATTATTATAATTGCATTATAAAATATTGTGTTTTAATATACTATTAGTTTAAAAGACACCAAAAAACTTTGTCAGTCATCATTACCTTCAAATGTTTTGCAATTGCTGAAAACAACACACATAAAATATATAACTATGTGAATATCTGCTAAAATGAAAAAAAAAATGCTGGTTTGTGTTAGAATTTAAACAAGTACATGCCTTTTATTTGTAAAATAAACATATACCAGTATATCAGTATTATACAACATAAAAATGTTGACCTTACACCAACATTTTTCTTCATGCGCGAATATAAGACGACCCCCAACTTTTAGAGGTTGAAAACTGAAAATAAGCCTAATCTTATATTCGGGTAAATATGGTGTGTGTGTATATCATTTATAATTTCAAGCAATTGATGCAATTAATCTTATCAAACATATATATGCATGATAAGATTTTATATATGTTTGATAAGGTTAATTGCATCAATTGCTTGAAATCTCAAAATGAAGGATTATTTAACGCTGCATGTATGTAAAAATTTGACATGTTATGTTAATGTTCAAATATTAATAGAAATAAAGTCTTGCTTCTGACTCATTCAGCTAATTACAGGGCTAATTAGCACACATCTCTAACCTTGAAAAGATAGGTCTGATGTTGCTCCAGCGCGGACACATTGCACGGGTTGTTCCTCTGACAGTCGAACTCCTGCCACCCCTCCGCACCACTGCTTCTGGTCGACATGTAGCTACCGCCCCCACACTCATCAGCGGTGGCGCCAGACACGCGTCGGTACGACACAAAGTACTTGGTATTCTGCAGACCCCCATCGAAACCTGGCTCCCATTGAAGTGACACATAGTTGTACCCCTTTTCAACATCTTTCACAGTCGTGGGACGTTCAGGGGGCCCTTTGGGCTGCAGGCGAATACCAGCGCGGATGGTACCTGCAGGAAGGATAATAGTACATTAACTTCTCTAGTGTGTACAGCATCTTTAGTCATCCATTTGTGAAGTTTGCTGTAGTGTGTGCAACATCATCAGTCATTGGTAATATGTAACTCATTTACAAGCTTAGACTATTGCAATAGTAACTGATTAAAGAAACACTTGAGAGGATAATATAATGTTCGTTAGATCTTAGTTGTAGAAAGATGGGCATGTTAAGAAAATGAGGAGAGATAGAGACTGCCGAAAAGAATGTTGGAGCTTAAGGGTTATGGAACAAGGACAAGAAGGTGATGAGAAGGAGTTGTAAAGAGGAGATTGATGAGGGAGTACAAGCGAGGAGAGAAGAGAATGTTAGAGCGAGGGAGATGAGAAGGTGGGGAGATCGAGGCTCACCTGGCCGGAAGTTTCTTTTTCATGTTAAGAAAATGTGTGGATTTATTTTTTTATGCCCGATGCATCTGAACAACCTTTTCTCATTTGTGCATACATTTAGTTTGTCTAAAAGGAGCTCAAAAGTCAAAACAAACATTTCAGCATCATACTTAATTAGGAAGTTGTGTTGTGAATTTTACACTCCATCCTGATGAGTTCCGATAGAAAGAACTCTATGTAACGATCGATTTTCTTCAAGAGGCAGCTGCCAGCCATCTAGTGGCAGCAATGTAAAGTATGAACTATGTTATTTTTTTCATGGTAAATGCTATATTATGTTTGTGCCCTTTTATTTTTATTTTTTTCTATATACCTTTCTTGTACTTTCTTACAAATATATATAGCTTAATTATTTTGTAGGACACTTTTAACAATTAAAATATTATATGGGCTTAGCTCACTCTCTGATTTGAAATAAATCAAGTCTCAAAATGGCCAGGTATAGGCCAGTTTTCATATAAAGAGTATTGTTTTATATCTAGAAAAGTTATTAGAACTACGGTCATTGTGTTATATATAGAAAGGTGGATAGTAACATATAAACGAGGGCGAACACAATATAGATTTTACAATAAAAAGAAGAACACAGTTCACACGCTACATTGGTGCCACTGGACAAAGAAGTAATGGCTGTCTATTGAAGAAAATCAATCGTTACCATCCGATACTCCGACCTAGGTTTAATTCTATCGTAACTCATCAGGAGAGGGTATGCAAGGCGCAATGCAACTCCCTAAAACAGGAAAAAAACACATAAAAGGGTTAAAAAGGAAAATGGTAAAGAATGATATGACACTTGGATGGGAACAGGTAATAGGAGCAAACAACATCAATACTTTCTAGTATTCATCCGTAAAGTCATGTACCATGTGATCTGCAGCTGACATTTTTGATATATATTATTAATACCTATAAAATAAAATAATGTTAGTAATATTGTATAGTCAAATTTTATCAGTTTTGGCAACAACAACAAAAATCTAACAGATCCTTTCTATGATAATTTTACTTTACTTCAGATGTCTTGAGTTTTAAAATTTGCTATTAGAGTGAAGTTTGAACCACAATTAAAGAGAAACAATAAATTTGTGTCATGGAAGAGTTTTTCATCCTCTTTACAAATGATTCATCCGAATATTCCTTCTCCCTGATATCAACTAACTACTGGTCGCTAGCCAGTATTAGCCTTATAGCATTCAACGCATGAGACTCACCTAGTGTGTTGGCAACCCTGCACGTGTACTCCCCGTAGTCAGCCTCCCTGACGTGAGAGATCTTGAGCACGCTGGTGTAGATGTCACCCGTCTCGACGGTGGTGTTGATGTCATAGTGACCCTCGCTACTCCTCATGAGGGGTGCCGCATTGGTTCCGTATGACCAGTGGAACTCGGGCTTGGGGTACGCCTGTATCCTGCAGACCACCTCTGCGGTCTCTCGCAGATCATACGCTACCTTGTTGTACTGATGCAGGATGATCGGTTCGTCTAGAACAAAAAGACGTGGAAGGTGGGTCAAATTCAAGCCTAGGAAAACCTAGAGATATCAATAGGGCATGGGGGGGATGCTATAAAAACAGGGTTGAATTAAAGCCTAGGTGACAGACACACTTACACCAGACACTCAGTCTTCAGGTTAAAATATGCGTGCTCTGTGGGAGGGCTTGAGTCCTTCAACATGGGTGACCTTAAAGAGCATAAAAAAAAGCTAATTTTAAACAGGTTTTCAATCAGCTGGCTTCCACGTCTAGGTTCAGGTAGTGATCCAACCCACTCTCCACATGATTCTACCTTATAAAGAGCTCATACAACAATACGATTACATTGGTCCCTTAATGGTGAACATGTTAAAAGTGACTCTTTTAACAACGGCACATTTGGAAGTGCTTTTATAACTGAGCATTAACAAGAGCCGACTCCAGTGGTGATGGACTGAACCTGGCTCAAGGCACACAGCGAAACTTCTGTAAGGCTGAGGGAGGAGGCTTTATAACAGGCTCAAATTAAAGCCTAGATAAACTTAGTTATTTGCTTAGGTCATACAACTTTTTGGAGCAATACATATATAAACAAGTAATACAGATTTTTTTATGTATGCAATATTTATAGACAAATTTATATTTTTTGTTATTGCAACTATTTATTAGCGATGTTGCTCAAAGATTTAATATATTATTAGTGGAGATGCTAACCTGATGTGAGTTGATATTTGGGTCATGAAACAAGAGTATGGGGCAAATAAATAAAACCCAGATTAGAAAAATAAATAAATGTATGAATTCAAACTGAAATTCAATTTGCAAATCTTTGCAATTGGATTGAATTTCACATTGTTTTTGAAATATAATACACCAGATTATTCAAAATAAATCTAATCTAACTACAAACATTGCAATTTGAGTAGAGGGATGTTGTTTATGAATATATTTGTTTGATAAAACAATAAGCTAAGTAAAAAAACATGACTACAAATAAAAAATTATTACTATGTCTAGCTTGACTACAGATTTAAAAAAATTACTATGTCTAACATGAATACAGATAAAATAAAAATGACTATGTCCAGAAAGAAAATAATTTGTTTCTATTAAAAAGAAAAGAGTATTTTAGTAAGAATTTAATTTAAATGTTTAAATTTGTATTTATGTTTCATTCAAAGTAATCTTTTATTTTGATAATATCAATCAATAATTCTTGTGTGTGTCTATGTGTCTATACAAATTAATTAACTGCAACTATTGGAACCCTATAGTTCCGAAGGCACAAACTGTTACCAAATCTCCTAGCTTTCAGTTGTGTCTGAAGGTGGTGTGCTGGGGTAAGAAGCGCAACAATGACAAACCAGTGTTGTGCAATATGTCTTATATTGAAGGGAAGATCAACCACAAGAAAATAAGAGAATGACCGTAACCATGCAGTTTTCTCAGAGAGTATATCCAGTGTAAATAATTATCTAATGAGATTTTGATCACAATAACGGGTGAGGAGTACAAGGGAACAAGTCCAATTTTAACTCAAATATAGTTAGTGCTTCAATCTGTTAGACAATCATGAGACCTTTAGAATGTACTTTAGATTATGGTTAAAAGTAGAGTTGGATCAAATCTACTGTTTTACAAATCTGACGCCCCAATTTCTTCGAATCCCGAATCTTGGGAGGAGTTTCAAACCTAAGAGAAAATATAAATATAAGAGAATAAAAAATACAAATAGTAACTAAATGTTAACATTATTTTGTATGATACATTCTGTTCAAGATGTTAAATTACAGGTCTGGGGTATGGTTGCTTGGCTCACCCTATTATTATAATTGGTTTTGAACCACCCTTAAGTACTATTAGAGCTCTAAAACAAGTTCCACAAGGATATGAGTCTCGAATCCTTGAATCTAGATTATCTTTAAAGATTTGAGGGATTCACGGATCCAATCCTTAAAGGTATCTTGTTATATTTGAATTATATTTTTAGAGGGAGTATTTTCTGGGGTCCTGGGATTCGAAAAAAAAAATCATCCTAGAAAAAGTGTTTAATGTGACTTTGCCCCCTTTTTTTCACTTCTGATACTATGTGGTGCACAATACTTGAAATTACTCTGCAATCTTGTAAGACAAATAAAATAAACTCACGTTCAATACGAAGATGCATGCTGGATTCAACCCTTTTGACCTCGTTCTCAAAT
The DNA here is from genome assembly GCA_901482245.1 of Timema douglasi. Lineage (NCBI taxonomy): Eukaryota > Metazoa > Arthropoda > Insecta > Phasmatodea > Timematidae > Timema > Timema douglasi. The sequence continues at coordinate 47,128 of CABEEJ010000680.1, forward strand.
ACGCAGGAGTACACCCCTCGATCATAGGGGACAAGCTGAACCCTCATGGGGCGATCGTTGCCCACAAACTTGAGGGTGCTCTGGACAGTAAACACAGAGTTGCGGTTTTCCGACTCGTCCGTCAAGATATCAAACATCTTCATGTCTTGCATGATCTCCTGACCATCCTTCAGCCAACGGATGGATGGCCTAGGCTTGCTCTGGGCACCGCAGGTCACACTGAACTCAGAGTCGCCAACACTGTAGGTGATAAAATTTAACACTCAATGAGGTGCTTACAAAATAATATGAACGTTACTTTACTAAAAGAAAAACAAACTTCAATAAACTGTATGCCATCAATAATATATGAACGAAAAATCAGCATTATAAGTAAATTTAGAGTCTTTGAAATGTTATCGCTGCCTTTTTATTTTATTTTTAGTACTGCGTCTTACTACCTGTTCGGGTTATACACCTATGTACTAATTACACTAATGGGTTAGGGATTGGGAAGGCTTATTTTAGAGGAAATGCGCCTACAGTTGCATGGAAGGAGGGTGGAAAAACATTTAGGATAAACCACTTGACCAGGATCGAACACTGTCTCCCCATCTTCGCCAGTCTAGTCCAACATGAGATTAGCGTGCTAGCCCATGTGGCCCCTGAGGCAGATCTTTTCTCTGCCATTGTTGTTACAACTCTAATGTTTGTACTAGAATACAAATTTAAATTAAATGCCCAAAGCAATTGTCTTGGTAGCCTGCTTCGGTGTCTGCATGGTCTAAGGCGTCATTCTCGCAAAAGACTAGATTGCAGATGACAGGTAGATCATGGTTCGAATCTTGGTCAGGTGTATTGAGAATGATTTTTCCTCAATTGTTTTTCCCTCTCCCCCTTCATGCAAATTCAGCCTTCCTCATCCCTAACTCATTAGTGTTATCGGCCTATAAACTGAAGAACAAGCAGTAAAACAGAGTGCTAAGAAAAAGAAGAAAAAAAACTATCTTGGTTTAATATGAATAATTTCAAAACTGAATAGAAAAATAAATCAATTTACAAGGTAAAATAAAATTTTCTTAGAAAGGATCTTTAAGAAAATACAGATTTTATTTTGCTGTCAACGTTGATAGCATTTTACTTTACTATTTGTTATTTTATAAATGTTGATAAAATCCATCAAAAGTGACAGCTGCAGATCACATGGGTTGACAAATGAATACATGAAAGTAGATCTACTAACTTTTCTAGCTCTGTCAGATAAGGGCTTTCAAATTAAAATTGAACTGTGCAAATATCAAAATTGAAAATTCTGTAATTTAAAATTAAATCTTGACGGATGTTGTCACTCACCGCCTGGTCAGATGTGGCTGTAGCTTGGCAATGAATCTGGGTGCCTGGTGCACTTCTAACATCACAGAAGCAGGCTCTCCATGACCCATCTCATTGGTCGCCTGGCAGTGGTACCGTCCCTCGCTACCCAGATGAGCCGATGGTATGGTGTACTTCTGCCCCGTCGCTAGGACAGTGGCCGGCACCATGCCTGACCCGGTCATCTGCTCACCATCCCTCCACCAGCGGTACTGGGGGGCTGGCCACCCAGGAGGAGTAGCGGAGCAGGTCAGAGTGACACCGGAACCCTCCGACGCGATTGGCTTGTCAGGGGAAATACGGGCGTGTCCAGGTTTGTGTCTCACAAGAATTGTAATCGAGGCGTTACCAATTTTCTCCATCATCCTCCTTGGTGTGGAATAAGGAGTGAGGATGTTGACGGCGCGGCATGTGTAAGAACCGGCGGTTTCAGCAGACACCCTGTTTATCCTGAGAATGTGTCCAGTCTGACGAAACTCTGTGTGTCCATCTCGAAGCCATTCCACAGTAGCAGATGGGTTGGCGGATACGTTACAATGGATCACCAGGCTTTCCCCTTCCTCAGCTTCTCGGTGATTGGCCGCTCCACCGTTACCGCTGTCGATGGTGACCATAGGGGGGTAGAGAACTTCAAGTTTCATTTCCGCTTCCCCTGACTGTCCGAGTCCATTGTCGGCGCTGCAGATGTATTTACCGGCGTCTTCCATCGATACTCGTAGCAGTTTGTGCTCAAAGGACATAGCAATGTAGCGACCATTTCGAGTCCACCGAACACTGTTGACTTTAGGTTTGGCATCGACCTTGCACTGTAGTGTGGCTGTCCCATCTCTTTCTACTCGTAGTGGGTTCTCGGGGCCGACTTCCACTCTGGGGAAATCTGAAAAATACAAAATTAGAACATAAATCCCACTACCAGTACCAGTTCTTTAAATTCACCTATTACAAACTTTTTACTTTCTCGCTATCTTACAGGAAGAGAAAGTATTGTGATCGTCAAGAAGAATTGAACTCAAGATTTTGATGAATCTCGAAGTTTCATGACCACCTGAATCTGAAAAAGTGGTTTATGAATTTTCGTCTGTCTGTCTGTACCTCCAACTAGAGCCTAAAGCATTTTACCCACCGGGTTAAAACTTGGTATCTAGGGTTTTCATAGGGTTGCCCCGAGGGGGTAGTTTACTGATGGGCAAAAAGAGAAAAAGTTGATTTTCTTAAAATTGGCTCTAACAATTTTGATTAAATTTAATTTTTAAATATTTCTAAGTATTCCAAACAAAATGGATACTTTCAATATATCGGCAAAATGACTTTAGGGGCTCCAGTCTGATGGGTAAATTATCCTACTCCGTAACTCTTTGAGATACGAAATTACTTATCATTACAAATATGTAGATCTATTTATAATACAAATATTTTATTTGAAGCATAATTTTATAAAACCAATAACTTTCAAGCTATACGCAAATATATATAATTCTTAACGTTTTGAACACTAAAGGTAAAGAAAGTATTGTGACCATAAAAAAAAAATCTAATGTGAAATGTTGATGGATGTCGACGTCTCATGACCCCCTGAAGCCAAAAAGTGGTCTTTACACTGCTGTCTGTCTGTGCGTCTGTTTAAACTTAAAATCAAGAGTAGTTTAATCAACAGAAAAAAGAGAAAAATTGATTTTCTCAAACGATTTTGATTAAAACTCATATCTAGGTGTTGATTAAGATCATATATAAACTGGCTATTTTCATTTACCCATGAAAATGACTTTCAGGGTACTTTACAGGAGCTGAAATTTCCGTTTCTCCACAACTATTTGAGATACTAAATAACTTATAATTGCAAAATTGTAGTACTATTAAAAATAAAATAGCTTTTATATGAAATATATTTTTATAAAACCATCCATCAGTTTCTGAGATATTGGCAAATATATTAATACAAGTTTGTGAGCTTTAGTTGTGAAGAGTTACTCAAGTTCAAACGCAATAATTCTCTAATGTCAAAGAGTAGTTAAATATAAGTAAGTCCCTAAAAAAATTGTTATTTTTCCTTAAATCTTTTAGGAGAAAAGTTTGTACGATAATGATCAATCTCCATTTTAAACACAATAATCAATATTTACATTTTTTATTGGTCAACGTGATTATAAATGAGGAATTTAATGGCAATGCGATGACATGAAGATGTGCAACACCTAATAAAATGTAAAAATTTTTAACCGGAAGTCGAAATTTTAATACGAAGTGTTGACCCTTGTGGACCCAATATTGATCTTAGTTTATCGGTCTAAACATACAAACGAGAACATTAAATTCTTTAAAAATTAAATTATAAAATTTAAAATGGAGACACAAAAAAGTTTTACATAAGTATAGTGAATTTATGCTTGGGTTTGCTAGTGTATATTATTTCGTTTCGCATATATTACGAGTTTTGAATAAATATCTCCATTTTTAAACAATAAAGCGAGAAAGTCCATGCGGAGTTTAGTAGCATTTATTTTACTAAGTATTTTCTTAAACTTACTGTGTGAAAATATATCATCGGAATAGTAAAATATCTTTAAGCTAAAATATGTTAGTTTATAAAATTAAAATGAGTTACGGTAAACAAAAATTTTAAAAACACTTTATATCTTAGTTATAGTAATAAAATAAAATAAATATAATTAAATATTTAATGTATTTTAACATCATTATGATTTATCACTAGGAAAGAGAAAGATTTATTTGAATCTGTATAAAGCTGAACCACTAAAGTCACTCCTGATGAAAAGAGTTTGATACATGAATAAATTATTACCAGCATCAAAAACTAGATTACAACCTTCATCCCTTATCATCAGAGGCCTCTCTGAGTGCTGGTGAGCAAGGAGGGGTGTGGGAAATTATTGCTACAGTTAATTTTTCATAGGAAGGGCCTTATCTGATAGCTAGAAAAGTTACCAGATCTACTTTCAAGTATTAATACATCCAATCATGTGATCCGCAGCTCTTGATATTAACACTGACTAGAAAATAACCATAACTGTTTGTTACCTATCACCACATCCTACTAATTTTTCAGGTTGTACGCAAATGGGATTGAGATAAAGAAGGAAGCGTTTTAGAGGTAATCTACCCGCATTTGCATGGAAGGGCAGTTTAGGAAAGACTACTATTGGTATACTTGAGCGGAATTCAAACCTTGATTTCCCCTTCATCAGCAAGGCCTAGCACGGGAGTGACACCTTGGACCTGCGGTCGGCAATTGGCGATTAGCCATATAAGACCATTCGGCCATTCGACCGAGTTAATCACGCTAATAATACAGTAAAATATTTTCAATGTCGACCACAATAAACTGTTATTTCGCATTTTCTAAAAGACCCTTTCTATGAAAAGGAGACTGTATCATCTAATATTATCAGCTGGCACTCAAAGAGCTATGTTATGAAAGGCAATGTGGTTTCATGGTTTTGAAAATAAGTACATCGGTTCATCTTTAGACAAGTTAGTAGAGCAGAGCAGGCATCTGGAAAGAATTTTAAAAGAGGGGGGAGAGGCCCATCGGGGAATATAGGAGGGGTAAACAAAAAGGGGGGACACTTTACTTATCTCTGCTTTTAAGAACTTTATAGTGGGTGGATAGTAAGTGAAAGAGGGTGGGGACAAAATGGAAAGTAGGTCTCCAGTTTTTTTTCAACCCCCCTCTCCCCCCTTAAAAATGTCTGTCTAGGGAGCAGTTTTAAGATATAAATGCATGATGGGACAAAGTTGTAAAGAGTTGAGTTACTACATATTCCACCAGAGGGTAAATAAAACATGCATCGAACTAGACCGGATGGTTATTATTTTTATTTAAAAAAAAAAAATGGTATCGCGTGAGGAAATTTTGTAATTGAAATGTTTATTTGTGTTAGGGGTAAGGAAATTATTGAGCTTAAATTATGTTTCGCAACCAACTCAGAGAGTTTTAGGAAAATCTAACTTTAAATTATTCTGTATATTTATACTAATTCTTGAAGAATTCTACAATGGGATAATGAATTTAAAGAAGGCTGAAGAATCAGACTCTGATATTGATTCAGATTCAGATGCAGATATCGTCGAGCCAGAAGAATCAGACTGATATTGATTCAGAGGGAAAATATGAATTACAAACCTACTGATGAAATATTTTAAAATGAGGTGGCTCAATGACTAAATAAATAATTTTATAATAATGGAAATTGATCAAAATAAAGAAAAAGGAAAAATAAACTAACAAGTATACCTACAAATAAATAATTAGATATTATTGTTGTTAGTAAATTGAATTCTGTGATAAAAATATTTTTTTGATATAGGGTATTTTAGAATTGTATTTTAATTTATCTTGTTAAAATCAAAGAGTTGTTTTAATTGAAAAATTATGGTACATATTACAACCGAAAAAATATGGTATTTCTTAAACGATAAGTTTTACATTTTATTTTCAATAATATTCAGATTTAATGGATTGGGTGAGCTATTTGTTTTACTGAAATTTACAGTTATTACATAGCAAAAATTGTTGTCCAACCAAATAGTACTATCATGGATAGATGGTCAAACCTTAATCTTTGAATTTTTATTAAATTTTAAAACACTTAAAAATGACAACATACATATTTTCACATCAGTTGTTTTTAATTTATTTTTTCCCCCTTTTTTTAAATTCAACAAAACGGGACCCACTTTTATTTTATGTTTCAAGAATAATTCTTAATAATGTCACCTTTGGGGTAAGTTCAGAGGGAAGTTTTAGAACAAAAAAGTGTTCTTCTATTTCAAAAACTTTTACCATTGTGAATAATGGATGGTGAGGGGATCTGAAGTTTATAGGTTACCAAGACGACTGTAGAGTCAGAAATTTCATACTAACACGTTTTAAAACCACAAGTTGAATGATTCCACAAATATTTCAGCGGTTTTTTTTTTCTACATTGAGGTTTGCCACTATTTCCTTACTACCAAATTCCCCATGTTTTCCAAATTTTTCCCAAGCATCTTGGATTGAATAGAATGTATTAAAATTTCATTTTTCATCAAACTACTTGTGTGAAGTCGTGTAACTTATGGTTAAAACAAGACGATTTAAGATTGATGGGGAAATACCTATTGTATGGATTCACAACCCTTGTTTAAGGGGTAATATTCGATAAGACATGTTCTAACCAAAGTCCTTTCACCAGTCATCTTTTTGTCACTTAAAATATCCCAAATTAACAAATATTCCAGTATTTTTTTATTGGATTTTGCAAAATTCCCTGAGTTTTCCTGAATTTATTTTCCAGGTAGAAAAAAATTCCCGACATTTTCCCTGTGCGTGGTGGCCCCAACAGCACATCTTAGTAAGTGTCCCTGCTTTACAGATATTTACACCAAATGCATAAAAAAAAAGACACATGTTAAAATTGAGAGGAAATATACCCATATATGCGTTAGGGAATGTTAAAACTACACTACAGGTGTAGGAACGTTGACTGTAGAGGACATTTACCCATATTTATGTGGAGAGAGATTGGGAAAACTAATGCATGTTGTACTTACAGTTGACATTGAGCTTGACATTCTCCTCAAGTTTAGACCCCTCCGGCATGGCCCTGTTCCGCACCACGCAACGGTACACCACACCGTCGTCTGTCCTGGAGGGGGTCAGCGACAGAACAGCGGTAGTGACGGAGTTCCTGGAGGCGATGTTGGCTTCCAGCGGGTAGTTGCTCCCTTCCTTATACCACCTGCAACAAAACGTGGTTAGTAAGGAGAGTTGAATAACTACATTTCCAGAGGTCTCGTTCAAACAATTCAGGGTATGTCTTGTGATTAATAGCCATATGCGTGTGCAGACATAATGTTGGCGGGGGAGGGGGGCAGGAAGGAGGGGGAGGGAAGAAAATAATTTTGGGATCCTTTTAACCATGAATGAACCTGATACAGTAGTGCATTAATCAATAAAAAACTTGCCAAAACCTCATAATCAATAAAAACTTACCAAAACCTCAAAAAACAAAACAGAGTCAATGCAAATAAAACTCCTTCACTCATATTTTAAACAAAATGTATTTTGATTAGGTAAAGCTCAAGACGGTGAAATGTGAAACATTTATTTAATTTATTCTGCCACAGTTTGGGAATACAATCCTAATTTATGGTGCATTTTGGTAAGATTTTATTACAACAGTTAAGGGGTTTGTAGGGCTCAGTTATTGATTTAGGACAGCCTGAGACCCCTTCCCCTTAACCCCCAATGTGTGCACACATTATAATTAACTTGAGCATATTAATTATGTTCCCTGCATTCAGCTTGAAAGGCACAGTCCAAATTTAATAAAAAGGGCCTCTTATGACAGCTTGAAAAGTTACTATATTGATTTTCACATATTCATACGTCAAGTCATGTAATCTATCCAACACCTTAGCTCAGTCGGTAACGTGTCTGTCTACTGAGCTTAGGATCCCGGGTTCGATTCCCGATATAGCCGAAAATTTATCATTGATAAAATATGGGTTTATCCTTTCACAATGATAAATTAACTGCCGAGGATTAGATGTTGTGTCTGTCCTAGTCTTAAGTTAGATTATAAGGCATGTTAAACTAAGGCAGGTCTATCAAGCAGTGNGGAAGGGTAATGTAATCTGCAGCTGTCCCTTTATGTTGATATTATCAATATCTATGAAGTAACAGTAAACTGTAATCAATTTTGGGCTGCAATAAATGTGTTTGTATTTTCTAAAAGACCCTTCTTATGAAAATTGTCCAGTAGCAAGCTTACCTTTCTTGGTTCCATTATGGTGGTGGTATAAGATAAGGCTATCGTGAAATCATTCAAGGAAGACAACTTCCTTTCTAAGTAAATGGAGGATACTTTAGTTAAAAGTGACTTAAGCAACCCAAGGCATGATAAAGGTGACTTAAGCAACCCAAGGCATGATAAAGGTGACTTAAGCAACCTAAGGCATGATAAAAGTGACTTAAGCAATCCAAGGCATGATAAAGGTGACTTAAGCAACCCAAGGCATGATAAAGGTGACTTAAGCAACCCAAGGCATGATAAAGGTGACTTAAGCAACCCAAGGCATGATAAAGGTGACTTAAGCAACCCAAGGCATGATAAAGGTGACTTAAGCAACCCAAGGCATGGTAAAGGTGCTAATATTACTCACCCAACTTTATCGTAAAGAATTTGGTATCTTGTACTTGTCAGCCCTATCATAACAGCGTAATGTAAATTGACCCGGTGACCTCTTTTGTCAACAAGAAAATTATTATTTTGTTTCCCTGTGCAACACTTTTAGAAGACAACAAAGACGAAACACGGGAATGATGTTCAGGCACCTTATTATATAATACACCGTACTTTACTTAAGATGGCAAATCATTAAAAATTTGAATGTGTGGAATGCCAGGCCTCCACAGTGGTTCGAATCCCACGTTAAACTGTAAGTCCTCCATTTCATCTCACAATCACCCTACCATTACACATTAGCGTAAGTTCGTATAACTCGAATGGGTAGTAAGACGCGGTGCTAATAATAATATTAAATATGTAATGCTACCACTATATTCACCAAAAAAATGGCAAATCTAAGGATACTATTATTATGTTTACTTAAAATTCTTTGATTTCTACAACACTTAGACAAGTCACCAGTATCTAAGTGCAAACATAAACATATTAGACCAACACGTGGTTTGATCAATAATACCTTTCGATATGTCATTTTATACAATGACAGTCAAATAATTTATTTTGTAAATATTTTTAGCACTGTGTCTTTACTACTCATTTGGGTTATTTATACGCTTATGGGCTGGAGATAAGGAGGGTTTAATTCAAAGAAAGTGCATTTCCAAAAAGAGAAAGAGCGAGACAAATCATTTAGGAGAACCCCCCCAACCGACTGTGATCGAACCACTATCTCCACATCATCTGCAGTCGTTTCTATTGCGAGTGTAGTGCCTGAGACCATGCTGCCACAGAAATGGCTGTTAGGTTAAGTTTGTTTGGAAAGGAACCTAATAATATATTTATACCTTATTTAGCCTTAAAATATATATTATTACTTTATTTTAATATTTGACTGTCAGTGGGTGTATCCGTTCAGATATTTACCACGTGTGGGTTTGTTAAATGTAAAATTGTTAGTGGATGTGCAAAAGTGTTTTCTCTTAGATAAAAAAAAGTATGATTAACCACCATTTGCTATAAATTAGTCTGTTGCGAAACAGGGCAACATGTGGTCACTACAGATGATAATTGCGCATTAATCTATGATTACATTAGATTTTATAATTTTCAGGTATTTTAAAGGGGGAAAAACAGGCATGGTTCTTGCTTGAGCTGTGCCCCCCAAAACGTTACCTCTCACAAAAAAAAAAAAAAAA
>CABEEJ010000680.1:57196-71433 GCA_901482245.1 Timema douglasi
CACATTCACAAGATGTCTTGTCAGAGGTGAAGGAAGGGTTTGGTAATCAGATAAATCTGTGCCGGGACCGAGGATTGAACCCCGGCCACCAGCATAGAAGTCTGACACCTTACCCTAGACCGCCAGGTCACCAACAATAATGTAGTAATTATAGTTTTTAATGGGTGATTTGTGAGAAATAAATTCAGATTGTAAAAAATCTAATGGAATAAAGTGAAAGAATTAATAAAAAAACTGTGTGCGAGGATTAAATAGTTTAAGGGACAGAAAAATAAAAATTATAGAATGAACTAAAGAGAGGGAATATAAATTAGGACGAGACAAATAAGGAGTGGCAGAAAAAAGAACACCTAATGAAGAAGAAAAAACATTTATTCAAATAAAGGTGATGAAATAGGAGAGCTTGAACAAATATTTTCTGAGACAATTTACCGCCGTGTGTGTGTGTGTGTGTGTGCGCGCTAGGCTTCAAGCTGTGACAAACATCTGCATCCATCTTGGAGAACAAATGAACAATGGACAAGAAAAGAGAGTCCTAAACTATCCTTGAATGGAAAACTTAGGTAAGAAATTGTACAATTTGTAAAGATGATAAAGTAACCCCTCCTCTTCCCCCTTTGAATAATTCACTCTTGTTTATGTTTTAACAGTGTTTTGAGACAGTACAGAAAGTTTTGGTATAAATGGAATATATATGGGAATTGTGTCTCCAAGAAGTAAAGTTTCATTACCCTCTTATTTACCCAGACACCCTTGTTTAATATCAAATCTGATACAATGAATTGTTCCATTGTTCCAAGACAGACGTTGTAATAATTAATATGTTTTTAAATATAAAGTATTAATAATTATAATATCCAATCTTGAATAGACAAAAATTACTTGTGTGAAAATAAAATTTAAGTCTTGTGAGCTCTAGGAAGGTGTTTTTTAAGTATTTGACTAAGCTTAAAAAAAATATATATATACGCCTTTTCCAAAAATTAAAAAAGGTTAACTTACTATCAAATTTTTGTAGTATATGCTACTGGGTTTTGCTATCTGCTCGAGCCTTTTTTAGATTCAAGTTAATTGGGTAGGGATGATAATAAAAATAAGATTGATATGTGATCCAATGGATGAAGTAATATTTCATGTTACCAGACTAGAGGATGTTATTACCCGGCTAGAGGATGTTATTACCCGACTAGAGGATGTTGGTGTTATTACCCGGCTAAAGGATGTTTGTTACCCGACTGTAGGATGTTTGTTACCCGACTGTAGGATGTTTGTTACCTGACAAGAGGATGTTATTACCCAACTAGAGGATGTTTGTTACCTGACGAGAGGCTCCGGACTCCCACCCCTGCTCGAGCACGACAGCTCCAGCACCTTGCCCTCGGTGGCGCTGGGGGAGGGCCCGGGAGTAATCCTGGGTGGCCCAGGCACCGTCAGCACCGTCAGGTTGTAGGCCTGGGAGTGCAGGTTCCGACCGCTGCCCGCCGCCCTCACCTGGCACTCGAACTGGCCGTTGTCTCGGTCGAAGCTCGTGTTGCTGATGACCAAGTCGTACCTGCAAACACATCCTCCTCGCGGTCAGTACAGTCCCGGCTTCGACTCTCGGGAGTGTGGCTTTTAAAATATTATATTGTTAAGACAAATGATTGGTTTGTTTATTCCGATTCATTACTGGGATTTAAGTAATCATAGGTACTTGAGGTCGACCCTCGGTAGTCTAGGGGGTAAAGTGCTCGCCTCAGGAGACAATGTTCGTGGGTTCAAACCCAGCCGAAGTACAGATTTTTTTCCCCCTATAGCGATAAAAAAACAGTAGCACAACTTCCTACGAAGGGAAAGTAAAGCCGTTGGTCCCATGTTGACTGTAGCATGTAAGAGATTTCTGGGAGGTATGTGAAAATACCTTTCCCGCGCAAAATTAGTAGGCCCTTTCGCTCTCGTTCATAGAAATTATCGTGGGGAAGGTAACTGGGAGCCACCGCACTATCTGAACTACCTTATTGCATGAGAGTTATACCAGATGGTGCCGGCGGCACTAACCAGCCGAAGGATTAGTTGACTTAAAACGGTGCTGGAGGGGAATAAATAGGATAAGTTAGAAGAACTTAGGCGGCCGGTTAGGGTTTAAAGGTCCCAGGGGAGAGTTCCAGCGAAGTTTATTTTTAATTTTTAAGGGTTTTAAAATACTTTTAATTTATAGAAGCTAATAATTGTTCTGAATAAATAGATAACATTATTTTAATGCTTATTTAATTTTTTTTAAGACTGATTTAAAACAGAGTTTAATTATGTTTATCGATTTACTACAATCGAGATCGCTTTGTCAGCAAATCCTTTTGATAGTTAATTAAAAGCTCCGGAAAATATTATAAAAAGAAAGGGAAAGTAAGTATTTTGGCACGCATTGACTGAGGGTGAATCACCTTTTGTGATCTAGTGGCCAGAGCTCCCGACTTCAGATACAGAGGACCCAGGTTCGATCCAAGCCGCTTCCAGATTTTCTGTGGAGCTGTGTGTCCGTAACGGGGTCAACTTCAACCTCGTGAGGACAAACGAGGAGCGAATTGAAGCGAAAAAAATAACGACCCCTCTCTAGAAAACTGAGATAATGACCGGAGGGTTCGTTGTGCACTGACCACAAAAGTTGGCACTATATTCACCAACAGATGTCAACAGCTCGGGCTGACGTCATAGAGTTGGATTATTTTTTATATAGATATGTGAGGGTGGGTAAATTCTTCCGGTAAATGTGGTTGGTAGTACTGACCTCCCCTGCTCGGGCCGGAAGTCCACCCTGTAGTTGGGGTCCAGAGGCGCCTGCTGGATGGCCACATTCTCGAAGGTCGAGCTCCTGGTCCTTCCCCAGAAGTATGTGTTGTTCTGACTGCTCAGCTGGGGGGCGAACCTGCACTCCAAGGTCACGTCCTCGCCCTCTCGCGTGTCCTTGCTATCCGCGTCCGACACTAGCGCCGTCGCACCTGCGGACAAATCACCAAGTTTGTGTTAATTTATTTTTAACTCAGTGTCTTACTACCCATTCGGGCTATACTCTTATGAACTAATTACGCTAATGAGATGAGGAAGGATGGATTTATAATTAGTGTGCTCGTACTTAGGTAGAGAGAGAGAGAGAGAGATAGAGAGAGAGAGAGAGAGAGTTTAGGAAAACATTTAGAGGGAAAAAACACCCTCAGTACACCCGACAGAGATCAAACCACAACCTCCCCGTCATTGGAAGTCTAGTCTATCGCGAGAGTGGCAACTTAGACCATGCGGCCACCGAAGCGGGTTACATTTTAACTTTACGCACCTACGCACTATCGCACTGATATGCCAATGTACGGAATAGACAGAGAGGGGAGAAAATTAGTTAATTAGTTAAATTAGTTCATGCTGAGTTAGCTCTTGTTTATCTACTGATAGCACTTCCCCTCTTCCTCTGACGAGTTTACAAAGTCACTCTACTATTTGCGCCTTGAAAACATTGACTTTCTTTTTAAAATTACCCTTTTCTTGTTTCCTATTCTAGGTAAACATAAACTAACAATGATTTTTTTTTTAAATCTACATCCTGGCAGGAAGAATCCTACATGACATTTTCGTGACTGAGACAAATATCCTGAGTTGTAGTGGATTTATAAAATATACGTTTAAAATATTACAAATAAAAAATTTGGACACTGTATGACTATTTTTAGAATTATTTGAGAATTTGTAGTTTTCGTTTCAACGTTATATCTTTAAAACTCTCCGAGTAAAGCGTGTATTCATTAACACGGGAAATCCTATCTTGACCTGCCATGACGTCACAGGAAGGTAGCGGCCTTAAGGTGGGATGGATGGGACGCGACAAAGGGCCAGTGTTTGCGCAGTTTTTATGGCAAAACTTTGTTTGGCCAAAATAAATCAAATATGGCTTCAGTAAAAACCTAGAGCTTAATTTTCTTCCCACGGTGATATAAACAGTTGTTGTTGTTATTATTATTAGCACCGCGTCTTACTACCCGTTCGGGTTATACGCACTAACGCTAATGTGTAATGGTAGGATGATTGTGAGATGAAATGAAGGACCTACAGTTTAACGTGGGATCCGAACCACGGTGGAGGCCTGGCATTCCACACATTCACAAGATGTCTTGTCAGAGGCGAAGGAAGGGTTTGGCAATCAGATAAATCTGTGCCGGGACCGAGGATTGAACCCCGGCCGCCAGCACAGAAGTCTGACATCTTACCCCTAGACCGCCAGGTCACCAATGTAATTTAATGACGTTTTCTCTTCAATTAAAAAGTTTGTCATCTAATGGTGCTAATGGTATAACCGTGTGAAGAAAATAAAAATAAATATTTCTCCTGGAGAAATATTTTATTTATTTTGACCAAAACAAGTTTTTCCGTTAAAATTGCAAAAAACATCTGCCTTTACTCGCGTCCCTTCCAACCCACCTTAAATGTCTAGATATAGCGTTCGTGTCCGGAAGAGAGTTGTTTCTCGAGTTAATTCCGACTTTTGACTCGCTTTCTTTGTTCATAAGAGGGATTTGGTAGACGTGAACTAATTTTGTTTAACTTGATACAAAGGGGAGAAAGGGGCTGACAAAGGGAGGTGTTCGGTTGCAGCCACAAAGAGGAGAATTACCTCGAATTATTGTAGGCCTTTCTTCGCAGAATAAACGCCACCCTAATGATGATGGTAATAATAATAATAGAGACTGTAATTACTGGAAGAAGGGGAAAGCAGAGAACCATACACAGCCACTAGATTGTTCGACAAAGTTACCATGCTAGTTTAGTATTCAACCAAACAATGACGATCTCCTTTGCTTTTAAAAAAAAAAATTTAAAAAAAATTGTGCAACAGTTACCATTAATTATGTATCGAGCCAAAAGATTTCATTCATTCTTTTCTATAACCTTCCTTGGAAATGTTCCCACCATTATTCTTTGCCGGTGTATACACCCCCTCCTTCTCTTTTCAGGGTAATATAAAATAAAACAAAATTCGTGAGAAATTCACTCCGGTAAAAGTGAGTAATATTCAGAATCCTGATTCTTGAGAGGCGTGGGGGAAGGGGAAGGGGGGTGGCGGCGGTACATCCTCCTTGAAAATAACGAGTTGGGGCGACTAAAAACTTACAAATTATATGTAAATTTTATTTGGTGGAGCTGCCCTAGACTTGGGACTTTTAAAAAAAAATGTGGTCCATCCTTTCCTCCAGTTCTTGTTTTAAAATCTCTCCCCATTTCCATTCCTCCACACAATCCACCCTCCCTTTTTATTTTATTTTTTGTTTTCGTGGAAGAAAATTATAATCTCATGAAATTAAAGAGTAATCCGTATTCTCATCCAGTTCCTTATACTACGGATAATTTTTGTTTTGTGCAAACTTTCTGGGTTGTATTAACTGAGTTTAACACGATTTAAAATGTCTTGAAACGATTATGATTTGTTTTTTAAATGATACAAATTTAAATTAAATTAAACTAAGTTAAATTGAAAGACCGTCTTTAAATATTCCGTTTGAGTATGTTTTTTTAGAAGCGCGCCTCACCACCTGTTCTGGTTATACAAATATGTACTGATTATGTTAATGAGTTGATAAGAAGGTTGAATTTAGAGGTAGTGTACCCAAATTTGTGTGGAAGGAGGGTGGAAAATCACCCTTAGTACATTCGAGCGGGATTCGAACCCCGATTTTCCTGTCATCTGCAAGTCTATTGCGAGTGTTACGCTCTAAGCCTTGCATCCACCGAAGCCGGTCTTATTAAATTTAATTTATGTCAAGAGAGAAAAAACTTCACAGACAGCAAATTTATTAACATACACAAATATAGGTAAAAACGTTAATATAATCATACGTCAAGCCGTGTTTTTTTTGCAGTTGTCACTTTTGAAGAATATCATTACCTACAAAAATTCAAATAATATAGTAACATTTGATCAATGTAGACTGTAAAAAAAGTTTATATTTCCTAAAACGCCCCTTCCTATGAAAATTTGAATGCTAATTTAAAAGTCGTTAAAATAAACCTATTTACTGCCATTAATTTTAGAACAAATTAGGTTTTTTTTGGAAACGTCAGTTGTATTGTAATTTATTTAAATAACTGAATAAATTGAAAAATAATATACCTGGACACAGGAATCGAACCCGAGTACGGGGCGATCCCTGGATATATTCAGTGGTAGAGAATTGGCGCGCTAAGCCAAAGGTTCCAGGTTCGATTTCCGTGTCCAGGTGTCATTTTTCAATCTATTCGATTATAATCGGGATACGGGTGATCGTAACAATAATTAATCATTTTTCTCCCAAATTTCGCCTTTCATATAGAATGTAATTAATTTTACTAGCGTTGCTTCCGTCCATATTAATTAACTGAGCTGAATAAAATTTTTAAACATCTCATCTACAACAAAATATAGCACTCAAACTTTTTTTTTAACTCCTTAAGATCGGGCGGGCTTTTAGATAAGGTTCTCTCTTCCCTGGCCTCTAATCTATATATTATCTATTTGTAAACTAAGTAGCCTAAGAATTGGATAAACCAAATATTTATTTAAAAATAATTCCTTATTTTCATTTCATTTTGTTGTTAGTAACAGTCAATATGAAAAACCTTATGAAACCTAGAGAAGTTACTAGATCTAATTTAATGTATTCATACATCAATCCATGTGTATCAGTGTTGGCCTTAAAAAAAGTTATAGAATGTTTTTAAAAGGTTCTTTATTTGAACATTGGATCGTGGTGATTTGTTAGCTAAGCTTGTACCTTTCAACATATTTTTATGTACGTAGCATTTCAAACGAATAACATTTCAACCGAATAAGCGACACTTTATTATTATTATTATTATTATTATTATTATTCCTAAACCAGTTTAAATATACAGCAAAAGTGTTTTTAAGCATCGCGAAATATAATTTATTACGAAATATTTGAAAAACATGGATGGCCCTTGAGTTTTTTTTCAATAAACTGTTTGGAGTTAAAACGACCCGATATAAATATTCCCATGAAGCTCTCACATTCGAATTATTAACACACAGGGAAAAAAATTATACACCATGGTAGAAGGTTTTTCAAACTGGTTTGAAGTAAAGAACAATTTTCATGAATTTTCTAAAGAAAAAAACCCGTTGATTACTGACTAGTTTGTGAGCGTTTACATTTTTGTGTGTCTGTAAGTAATGACTTCTCATTTATAATCACAGCCTACCCTACCCCGTTATTACACACAATTATTAGCTCAAGAGTTTTAGGTTTTAAAAATAATATATATAAAAAAAAACTAAGGGCAGCGTCTTTCGTCTAACGAACTAGGATTCGTAAAGGTTAGTTCCACTTATATTCCGTGGTTAATAAAGATACACCGTGTCGAGTTTTCAAGGCTATGAAAATAAGGCGTGTTGTTTTTATGTGTGATACAAAATAAAAGTGATTACCTGTATTTTAAGAGCTAGGTATGGTCTGCTTCACATGTAGTCTGAAAGATTTGCTCTCTGCGCGTGAAGACAACAGTATTTCTGGTCATTAGTATAAGCTATGTTTATAATTATTAAATGTTTTAATAATTCAGGTAAAGATCACGTTTGTTTTAGTGTATATCATTTATGTGAAATAAATGTTTTTTTAACCCAAGTATTTAAACTATCTGATAAAATGAACAGAATAAAATTATCTTCATTTAAATATTAGGCTCTTTCAAACGAGAAGTTTTTAATTTAGACTTGCCCTACATAAAATGTACTGTTCAAAAACAACAACATGAGAACGAGGCTCGGTAAATGTGTTTAATATTTAAGCCGCAAGATTAGGGAAGCGGTCAAAACGTCTGACTAGCCTTCTGGGTTCTGAACCTGTAAACGTTAAGAGATTGTATTAGTTTTAATATCAACAATTTTTTTTTTTTACAAAATATTATTTTTCATCCCTTATTCGTTGTTAAAAGGGGAGATAGGGGTTGGTCCTGGTTCTGATCTTCACCGGATAAATAAGGTGTGGTTTTTAATACGGTTTTCTCATCCTCTCTCCACTTAAGTAAGAGCGTATTCCCTCTAAGCTACCTTTTTCACCCCAACCCACTCAAAGTAGTTTTAACCCTCGCGGTTGTTTATACCACCAAGTCTTACTACACGTTCGGGTTATACATCCAATGTTTACGCTTATAAATAAGAGATGGGGGGAAAACAAGATTTTAGAAGAAACTAGCTGACCCGGCAAACGTTGTTTTGCCATATAAATAATTTTTAAGTCATTTCTAGTGTAGACAAAAAATAGCTTACTTATTGTAAGTGTGTAAGAATGTGGTATATGCGTGAAATAGGCATGGAGCTAAAAATAACAAAAGGCAAACATTATTTTTAAGTTATTATAATTTATTCCTTAAAATTATATATCATTAATTAATCAATTACGACAGTAACACTAACAAACAATATCAATCTCTTAATGCCATAGCGTGAACAATATTTTTTGTTAGTCCATCTTTAGCTAACACAAACAAACTGGATGGTTTACCCACTCGAGAGCATGCCACGTATAATTGTCCGTGTGAAAAACATGGTGTTCTCAAATCTAAGCCACAAATAGACATCGTTTGACCTTGGGATTTGTTGATAGTCATTGCAAATGCCAATCTAATCGGAAACTGAATACGTTTGAATTGAATTGGCACATGACGATTGATCAGTTATCGACCGGGGATGAAAAATGATTAAATTACTAAAATGGCTATTAAAAAATAGGGGTTGGTGATAAAAGGGTAAAAATTTAGGGTTGTATGTATTTTTTAATGCGACATAATAAAAAAAATAAAGATATTAAAAAAATGTCTAAAAATTATAGAAAAATGTTAAGGGTGGACAACCCTTATCACTAAGGGGTATGAAAAATAGATGTTGGCCGATTCTCAGACCTACTCAATATGCTCACAAAATTTCATGAGAATCGGTCAAGCCGTTTCGGAGGAGTACGGGAACGAACATTGTGACACGAGAATTTTATATATAAGATGTACCCGGGAAACCATTTAGAAAAAGAAAACACCCACGGTACGAGAGACCTGGATTTGAACCCCGATCTCCCCGTCACCGGCAAACCCAGTACAGCACGAGAGTGACGCGTCGGACCTTTGAGACCACCAATGCGGTGTAGTTAAACGCGGATATCCTGGATTTAGGGAACAATCGGAACTTTATTCTAACTGGGTGAATAACAAAAATAAAATAATCACCGCTTCGGTGTCCACGCGGTCTAAGGCGTCACTCTTACAATAGACTACCGATGACGGGTAGATCGGGGTTTGAGCCCGATCGGACATACTGAGAGTAGGTTTCCCTAAATGTTTTTTTCCTAATCTCACTCCACGCAAATGCTGGTACACTTCCTCTAAGCTCGCTCTGAGCACATGAGATTAATTAGTACATAGGTGTATAACACGAACGGGTGTTTTAAGACGCAATGCTAAATAATATATAAATATAATAAGGGGGTTTTTCGACCGAAATATTTGAAATGTAACAACTAAGTGGGTATTTATAAAAAAGTGTTCTATTGATCTTCTCCAAAGAACAAACAGTAAAACAGTTGCTAATAATATGAGCTGCCAGTTTCCTAAAACGTGTTTGTTATCAATTATTTGAAAGTTTCATGATCTTTATCCCCCCCTCCCCCCGACATCAAAGAGGGTCTAGGGGCGCGCTTTAGTAGCTACAAAGGCGGTACAAACATCACAGACAAAATGAATGATACAAGGAGAGGAAGAACTTCAAAGTACAACGCAACCAAACACTTTTTTGAAGTTTAGAGAACCCCTGGGCAAATGGATCCACTCTGGAATCGGACAGATGACCTGTAACAAAAAGCGCTTGACCCTTTACCTTCCTACCCCACTTTCTCACTAAACAAACCCCCTTTTACCGAAAAAAAAAACGATTGAAAGGAAGCTTTGCGTTTAATAGGCAACCTATTTTGTGTTGTTTGGTTGCTTCTTGTTCAAGCCTTTGAGAGGATTATATCATATTTTAGACACATTTACGTAACAAACTAGCTCCTTTGTTCAAGTAGCCGGAGCTAATATTTACAGCCTTTTCATCAGTAATCTTGAAGTCTTTCTGATGGTTTAATTATGTTTAATTAATACGCTATCCGGATTGGTGAACACACTCTTAAGGTCATTCGACAATATATCTTTTAACAGATGTATAATTATAAGCTATAAACAGTGATTCAATGGTTTCAAATTATTATAGTTCACGAGTTAGATGGGAACTTGCTATTTTTAAGCTTTTTATGTACCAATGTTAAGGTAAGGTATGGGGCTGAAATTCAGTATAATGAGACATTCATGAGGTGTATTTAATGGAATATGTATAATACGTTAAACAAAAATAATTGTAAGTGTATAAGCCGTTTAGAAGCGATAAATGTACATAATTTTTAACAATATAAATACTGTGTTTTTATACCCTGATAATTTTATTCTATCTAATTTTGGAGTACACAATGTCGTTATTTAGAATATCTTTTTTTTAACCTAACTATACACGTTGATTTTGTTAATGTGTCCGAATAGATAATTGAAAATATGGATTTGAAATGTTTATTTTATTAAATTTCTTGTTTTGACTGAGCAGATTGTAGAGAAATACCAAATAACAGAACATAATATGCCAGACCGGGAAAGAGGGTAAAATAATCCCAATTAATGGCACACCCAGATAGAGGACGCCGGCTTCCTTGCCTGGTCGGTGTTGCTGGAATGAGCTGATACATTGCTAATTGCTATCTATCTATCCTAAGATAGCCCTCCTATCCCTACCTATGTTAAATTCCCTGCCAAGATGTTAAGATACTTACAAAATCTTAGTAATTACCTTAAATTACCTTAGGAATTACCTTAAATAGCAGGCACATTTAGTCTGGTTTCTCCGATGACAAGAAAATCGGGGTTAGAATCTCAGCAGGGTGTATATAGGATTTTTCCCTCTCTCTTTCTCACATGTTGATACATTTTCTCTAAATATAATCAATTTTGTGCCTAACTCATTAGCGTAATTAGCACGCATACGTATAACTCGAACGAGTTGTAAGAAGCGGTACTTAAAAAATTGCTTAATCTAAGAAGCCGTTAATTTTGAATAAATGCACCCGCATTTTCGTGGAGAGATAGTGTAAAACCATTTTGTGGAAAACTAATCCCAGTTAACCCAACCGGGATTTGAGCTCCTGTCGTAAGATTACTTAAGGCCATGGTCTAGGCTAAAGTATTTAGTCCCTCCGAGACTAATTTAGAGCAAACTTGCGGCCCAAAAGAGTCAACGAGACTGGGCCCTACCCTTCCCCCCGAACAACGCTCCAACCGACCCAAACAAGTTAAATGGGATGGACGAAAGATAGGTTTGGGACCGGAGGAATTGATGGCTTATAAATATCAGCGGGATTATGCTCGGACTCGCAGTTCTCGGAACGGGTAACAGTGTATCCCGGATAAGTTGAGAATGGGCGTAAAAAGACCAAAATCAGATCATTAAAATAAAACATAGGCTTAAGGGTAATGATTTATGTTATTTATTTTATTTGGACCTTAGACAATTTTATTTATTTGAGATATTTAACGTGCACTTTATGAACGGACTGATTATATCAGCGCACGACTTATTAATTAATTTAAATCTAGAAGATACAACATCCAGCCCCCCGGACGTTAATTTATTACTATAAAAATGTAAACCAACATTTCACCAATGATACATTTTTTGGCCATGCCGAGCATTGAACCTGGGACCCTTACCTCGTATACATACACGCTACCCACTGAGCTAAGGTGACAAGGAACCTTTCGAATACATGCCGTAGTGAGATTTTGTTAAGAAAGGCCTTTTAAAAAATACAAACCTATCTTTTGCGGTCAACATTGATAATGTATTTCTTTTATCACTTTTTTTTTTATAGCATCGCTTCTCATTACTAGTTCGGGATGTATGTATATGCACAAATTATGAAGTTGGGTATGAGGAAGGTTGAATTTAGAGGAAGTGTGCGCCTATTTGAGTGGAAAGAAAATGGGAAACCACCCTGGGTACACCCGACCGGGATTCGAACCTCAGCCTCCCCATCATCGGCAGTGCCCACCTATTGCGAGAGTGGAGGCTTACACCACTCTGCCACCAAAGCGGGCGTGTTATTTTATAGTTTTTGATAATTCTATATCAAAAGTGGGTGACCTGGTGGTCTAGGGATGAGGTGTCGGACCTCTGTGCTGAGGGTCCGGGGTTCAATCCTCGGTCTCATCACAGATTTATCTGATTGCTAAACCCTTCCTTCACCTCTTACAAGACGTGTATTAATCACAACTTGTGACGTGGGGAATGCCAGGCCTCCACCGTGGTTCGGATTCCACGTTAAACTGTAGGTCCTCCATTTCATCTCACAATCACCCTACCAATTACACATTAGCGTAAGTGCGTATAAGCCAAACGGGTAGTAAGACGCGGTGCTAATAATAATAATATATCAAAAGTGATAGTTGAAGATCACAGGAATTAAAGTATGAGTATATGAAAATTGTTTTAGTAAATGTTATAACTGTCAAAAGGGTTCGTCCCTATCTAAATAGGAGTGTAGCTTGTCTTGAGTGGAAAACTAGTTTTATGATGACGCGTGCACGCCTTACTGCTCACTTGTTAACACGCAGCTATGACGACCTGATTGTACGTGTATTTTTTACTGTGGGATTGTTAATTATTGATTTATTTTTGAAATTAGTAGCGATTTAACACTGTAAACGATTTATTTTGTTTATTTCACTTTCACTATTATAAAATTGAAATTAAAAAGATACAGTTTTTTGTTCATTTACGAACTGGCGCGGAAAGCCAGAGCTAGTGTTGTTACAGAGTGAGACTTTTTCCCTCTGGATTACTATAATTCTGTGTGATATTATGTTTTCTGTGTGGATTTATACGCACAAGCTGCTTATACATTACCTACCCCCTGCTTCTTGGACCTCTTGTCTCCAGTGTTAAAACCAACTAATGGGAGAACTCCTGGCAACCTGATGTTCTGAAGGCTAGCTTCCCATTGGATTAAGGCGGCCAGCATATCACCAGATTTTCAAATAGAACGAGGGGAGGTTTTTTTTAAGGAAATAAAGTTTTAAAAACGTAATTTATTGAAATTACTTCTGAAAAACGCGTGATTCTCCATGGATGATGTATTGAAAGGAAACTTTACAAACAGTTCTTCAAAGAAAAACACACTTCATCCATGACTTTTTTAATATGAGCGGGGTCCAAAACAGTATCATTACAAACTTTTGTGGTTCTACAGAAACTAATATCCGACTGAAAATTGTTCTGCGCGTCGGGCTAATATAAACACTTTTCCACCGAACGTGTTTCTTGCGTTGGGCGCATGTGATTTATAGCTTGTTTTTGTACTTCATAACCTTTCTACGATTACAGGACCCCCCCACCCAGTGTCCCCAAATTTCCTTCGACAGACCGGAGAAATCATCAGCAGTCAGTCCCATTAGGTACCGGGTATGACTTCAAAAGAAGGCAATAGCTTGGTTTTACTTGACATGTGTTTGACTAAGAGTTCGACAGCTTAACTCAATCGTTAGCGTGTCTGTCTAATAAGTTAAGGAACCTGGGTTCGATTCCTGGAATCGCCGAAAAAAAATTCCATTGGTATGAATTGTTATTTTCTCTTTCAAACTGATGAATTAACGACCGTGGGGTTTGGTGTTGTGTCTGTTCTAGATTTTAAGTTAGTTTATTTATAAGTTGCGTACTGATATATTCCGTCAGTTTAGAAAGTGCACGTTAAATCACTCAGATAAATGAAATGAAAAATTAAAGCTAGGAACAGAACACCAGAAACAAAGTCATACGGGTTTTATAATATATATATAATCATAAATACACGATCCGTAGTGAAACATATAATCCTATATATTATTTATGTTGTCAACATCCCTTTTTCTCAACTAATACAAAGCCTACAGCGATGAAAAAGGTATCAGTGGATAGGATTTTTTTTTTACCGACTTCTGACATAGCATACTAGGTTTACGTTAAAACACGTAGTTTGTTTAAAATTTAATTTAAAAGAAAAATCTAACAACATTTTTGTATCAATTACCGAAAATAAGCTCTCTTTGTTATTTTGTGTATACTTCGCTGAGTATTTAATTTCAACAACCAAACAAAATAATTTGTGTGTGAGTGTGTGGGG
>CABEEJ010000680.1:75782-90730 GCA_901482245.1 Timema douglasi
CCACATGGCTACGGCCCATGTAACGCCACAATCGCTATCGGAAACTTAACCAGGCAGTTGACCGGCCGTGTGTATGGCGTTGAGGCTGACCTCTGTGCCTGGCGGGAGTTAGTAAATTTGCCTTAAAAAAGTAATTGGTGCCCGCCGCACAACCGTTATTTTTGAATGTGCTCTAAGGTACAAAAAGGTTGGGGATCTCTGGGCTAAGGGGTTGGGGGAATAGCATACCATAGGTACAGTCCTAACAATGCTTGCCTTGGCAAACACTACACGACACGATACTGGTTTAGTTTTAGAGGTAAGTCAGCAAATTATATTCTTTATAAGATTGTGACCCGCCTCGGTGGCATGGTTGGCTAACGCGCTAGTCATGTTGAGCTCGACTGCTGAGGACGGGGAGATCGAGGTTCGAATCTCGGTCGGGTTGACTGGGGGTGGTTTTTCCTAAATGGTTTTCCACTCTCCCTCCACGTAAATGCGGGTTCACTTCCTCTAATTCAATCTTCCCCATTCCAAATCCATTAGCGTAATTAGTACTTAAAGAGTATAACCCGAACGGGTAGTAAGACTCTGTGCTAAATAATAATAATATAAGATTGTGTTCATTATATAAGTATTACAGTGCTTATGAAAAGCGAAAAAACAACAACCGAAATCGTCTTCTTACACGAAATCCTCCTATAAAACAAAATAACACCACTTTTACAACAACAAAAACTAAATTAAGAAGAAATTAAGCAAAAATGTTGACCATGCTGTAATTTGATTGGTATTTTGTTGTAGTGAAAGATAACTTAAGGCTACAAAATTGTGAAATATGCAAACAAACTTGGCAAAGAATTTTAAAGCAAATATATATGGTTTCAATAATAAATTTTAATTTTGTATACATTTTCTCAATATGTAAATAATACTTAAACACCTCTGATAACATATAATTTTGAATAAACACGAAATAACATCGAAAAGTGACATTTAAAAAACGAAGTTTAACTAAAAATAAAACAATTTTTACGGAGACTCTAGGCATAAGACACTGACAAAAGAGTTAAATGCAGCCCTAAATGGGAAGATGTGTACTTTTCTATTGTTCCATGGGGGCGGGGAGAAAAAGGGGGCGGAGGCTGACTTTAATTCCGAGATGTGATTTACTGATTTAAGATTTAACTGAAAGGCTAGTGACAATTATTTTTAACACCACGTGTTATTACTTATTCAGGTTATACGCATATGTAGGCCTAATAATTATAATGTGTTAAGGATTAAAAAAAGGTTGAGTTTAGAGGAAGTGTACCCAAATTTTCGTGGTAGGAAAGTGGAAAACAATCATTTGAAGAAAAAAAACACTTTCCCTACACCCGACCGGGATTCAAACCTCGATATTCCTGTCGTCAGCAAGTCTAGTATATCAACATTATAGTGACGCCTTAAACCATGCAGCCACAAAAGCAGGTTTTTGATCAATTAAAATCATGTATTAGTTAAAATTATTTTTGTATACTCCTTAGATGAAATATCAAACAGTGCATCCATAAGAATGGAAATTAAGATGCAAATTATGATATTCGACATTTCAAATTCATAAAATAACCACCAAGGAGAGAGAAACCAAGAGAAAATGAAAAACATATTATCGTTACAAAGTATGTATATATATATATATAAAAAAGTTGTTGACTAACCTTCACAAACTTTACAAAAAAAATAAAGTTTTCGTATTCCGCGGTTCTTGTTAGAAAATTGTTATAAATGAGCGTATGAAGCGGTAGAAGAGCGAAGCAAGCGAAACGCGATCATTATACGGTATAAAACATAACTATCAAACCCGGCTTGAAACAATCTTTGATGCAAAGCGAACGAGGGATTAAAAAAAACACAGTAAGTTCTCTTTTTTTTTTTTTGAGTTTTTTTTGTCGATGCCTTAACATTCTTTTATCATCTTTATTTCTGTTTTGTCCTTATATTCTTGGGTGTGAAGGTGAGATAATTACTTTTACACTTTGGAATATAGTGTCCTCCTTAAAAAAAATTATCTTACGTCGTTTACTCTTTTTTAAATATATAGAACACAAAATAAATATTTTAATAGGGTAAAAGCATGACGTATAGTTTTATTTATTCTAAATGGATTGATTACATTTTGTGTATGTTTAATTTAATTTTTAAATACGAGCTACTAAAGATTTAATCCAAGGGCTTAAGACCAGTAGGGTAGATTAAGAAGAATTGCACCCACATTATTGTGGGGTTAGGGTGAAGAAAACTACATTAAAAATGTGGGAAAACTACCTCCAATGTACCCGACCAAAATTCGAACGTCGCATCTCCTCGTCGAAGTCGACCAAGAACAATGAGAGTCTAACGCTTTACTTTACTTATAGTGAGGCCTAATAGGCTAAGGATGAGAAAAGTAGGGCGTAAAAAATAAATACAAATATCTGTAAGCCGCATGCTTGCGTGAAAATTCAAATAGAGGTGAATTTTTATTGTAATTTATTTCAATACAGTTCAAACACTTATTTTCAATTCGTATCCAATGAACCATATTTTAAGCTTGAATATATATTTTAACATAAAATAACTCATGTTTTTGTGGTCTAAGTAAGCAATTTGGACCGTAAAATACAAAGAGACATATATATAACAACGAAGGCTAATTATTCTTGAATGTGGCGAGTTGGTGAACCAAATCCAACGTTGGTTTTTCTTCTCTCTAAAACAAACTTGCTTTGAAAGCGTTCACCTCTATTTATTTTTTTATATATTACAAAAAAGGAGAAGATGAAATCCATTGAGATGTAACATGAAGGCTCTTTTTGCCTCTTCAATCCCCTCCAGAATGCGTCCCTATTCTATTACTTTTATTGTAGTTTTACTGCGGAAGCGCTTGACCATAAGCTACCCCCCCCCCCCCCCTTTTTTTTTTTNCTTTCTTTTTTTTTTAAAGGAAGGATTCGAGTGTGGTAATTACGGAAGACTTTTTATTTGCATTTAAATATGATTTGGAAAGAATCCTTTGTGAGTGCAATGTTTCAATAAGGGCCTATAAAGAAACATTTTAGATGCAGTATGACATTACCAGAGACTTCTATTGAAATAATCTTATAGTGGACGAGCTATCGTGATCAACACATTTCATTTCTAATCAACTGATCTGTTTATGACGTGTGCACTTTTTTTCCGGCTTTGATTATATTTTACAGTAAGTTTTCGACTGCTGATAATTCATTAAGGTAGGTTTCCACGTAGGTTTAAAAAAACGTGTGAATCGAATGGGACTTAATTTATTTTTTTAACATCGTGTACCTTCTCAGTGTATACACTTGAGTATTAATTAAACTAGGAATGGGGAAGTTTAAATTTTAAAGGAAATGTACTTGTATTTGCGTGGATAATGGGAAAAACCTTTAGGAAAAATCACCCTCAGTCCGCCCAGCCAAGATCTGAACCCTCTATCACCCCGTTATCGGCAGTATAGTTTATTGCGAGCGTGCCGCCTTAAGACCATGCGGCCACCGAAGCAGGTGATGTATTTTTGATACAACAGCTTGCTATAGGGGAAAGGTGGGTAGCCCCGGACAGTCAGTGGTCCACATACAAGTACTTGCGGCAAGGTGACAGCACTATCCAAGCTAGTATCCTCTTATCTTTGTCCAAGACTCTGGACGCAGTCAGTTGAGTGAAATTAGCGGTGCCATTTGGTTATAAACAGTGAATTTTCTCTTTCAAAAAGCTCTTTTGTTTAACTTGAGTAATATTCAATTACCGAATTCTTTCAAACTGGTGAGTAGAGTAACCATAAATTAATATATTGAATGATATGTTTTTTCAATAATTATAAGGTTTAAACCCATAGTTACTTCCTCTTTATGTTTCAAATAATGTTTACGTTCGTGAAAGCATTGAGGGTAGCCGCGGACAGTTCAAAAGTGGGTAGCCACGGACAAAACGATGAAACAAAAATGTCAATCTAGTTTAGGTTTATGTTATTTGTTGTAGAACAAAAGCGTAGCCTATTATGCCTAAATTCAAGGGAAGGTTATCCGAGAGAGGTTCACGGGACGAGGATGCCATGAAACAAGCTCTAGACAATGTTTTAAGTGAAACATTGAGTGTTAGAATGCCATCAGTTAGGTATAGTGTCCCAAAAAGTACGCTTCAAGATCGTGTTACGCTAATAAAGCTAGGAAATGAATGCAGCTTACAACCAAAACTTGGACGTTTTGAGCAAACTTTTTCACAAAGCTTTGAATGCCAGTCGGCTGAACATGTAGTAGATATGGACAATAGATTAATGGGGCTATCTAGGAAAGAATTCTTAAAGCTATTGTATGATTTGGCAGAGGCCCTCGGTCTTGAGCAGAGATTTAATAAAGGTAAAAAAAAAAAAAAAANTACAATTCATTCATGAAACGACATCTCAACCTTTCTTTGAGTTGGCCTGAATCAACTAGCCTTATGAGGTGTGTGGGTTTAAATCAAACTCAAGTGGATTTGTTTTTTGAAAGACTAAATTTGCTATTGGAAAAATATTCATTCCCTATGCAGCTTATGAAACTAGGGTTTCATGTGTTCATAAAAATCCAAAAGTAATTTCTATCAAGTTTACCTCTGGTGAAAGAGGAATAAATATTACAATGATGGGGTGTATGAGCCCTACAGGGCATTTTGTTCTCACTATATTTATTTTTCCAAGACAAAGGATGAATGACAGACTAATGATGGGTGCAACTGACATTGTTGTTTCTGTTGCTCAATCAAAAAGATGGATGAATGGAGAAACATTTCTAATCTGGTTGCAGCATTTTGTCAAACATGATCATCCCACACCACAAAATGCTGTGCTTTTGATTTTAAATGGACATTCAAGCCTTAAAGAACTTGCCTTGCTTAATTATGCTCGGCAAAATAACATCCATATGATTAGCATTCCTCCCCACACAACTCACAAGCAACAGCCATTTCATATGTCTTTCATTAAGCCATTCAAGAATACTTTTACAGAATCATGCGCTACATGGATGAGGAAAAATCCTTGAATTCTAATAACAGAATATGACATTGCAGGATTGATTTCTAATGCGTACACTAGATAATGTCGTCTTTACATTGCAAGAAATGGGTTTATTAGCACAGGTATTCATTCACCCATTTAACTCCAATATTTCTCTGACCTAGATTTTCTTCTTTCACGGCTAACCGAAATTCAAGATAAAGTGGCAGACATCCAGCCAATAAATCCTAATTCTGATGGTACCAAAGAAACAGGAAGTTCCACCTCTGTTAGTGCTACACACATAAATACCCTGCACTTCCCTGTCAACAAAAATAAAGCTCTACCAATCCAAAGCTACATTAAAAGTGCTTCAGATATATTGAAAAAATTGTCACCCCTAACAGATGCAAGCGAAAAAAAAAGGAAGGCCCAAAAAATTGAAATTTTAACCTCTAGCCCCTACAAGAACATTGTAGAAGAGAAATTCAAACTAAAGACCGCTTCAAAGGGGAAGTCCTTAGGTTGTAAAAAATCTTTGGATCTTTGCAAATTAGTTTTCGAGAATAATTAACTAGATCAACCAACAACTTCAGCTGCATGTGTAGCTAACGACGAAGACAAGACGGAATGTATAATATGGACGTGCTGATGCTAACCCAGACGATACATATGATTCTGACCTCTGTGTTATTTTTTAAAAAAAACCTCAAAAATAAATCAACTGAAAATGCCCGCAGTAAACCGCCCTTGTAAGCATACTAACACAAAACTTAAATGAGTATTTTATTATTTTAAGTAAACATTAAATGTTTTAATTGTTTCAAAGAGTTTTCGTTTAGTTCTAAGTTTTATCAAAAAGCCTAAAAAATATATTTTATTCACTAACGTTACACTTTATATATTGATTTTCCTTAAGTGTATGAGGGCTATGCATCCACCTTTCCCCTATAACAACCAAACCCAATTTGCGCTTAAGGTATGAACAAAATGGCGATGAGCCCTTCACATGTGCGTCAGCTTAAAAGATACACCATCTGTTATATTTAAAGTGGCGCTCCATAGATGGCGTTGCTAGTCGTAAGTCGATGAAGTATCGCAACCACGTAGCCCGAGCCCGTGTATGTCAAGACCTCTTTGGCTGCTGTTACGTGAAGGTCAACAAATCTCTTCAACCACTAAGAGTGCCTGATGATGGTGTAAATGCACCGAGACTAGTTGGATTTGAGGGAGCTGTAAGTGAAACCAGCTGCCGTTCCAAAGTAGAAATGGCATCCATCATCTTTCAAATAAGAAATAAACATAATTTAACGAACATTTCATGGCCATACCCAAGACCACTTTATGAACATCTACAAATACCAACTAATGAACTGGTATTTTATTTTTACAGCCTCATTTCATTGGTTTAATCTCATCAGGTGTGTGAATTCGTACCACGAGGATAAGGCAAGTGACTTGTGGCTCAAACAGAAAATCTGCCTTTGCAATCCCATCAGGCAAGACACTTCTGCCTCGCGGGTCCGGAACAAGGAAACTGCCCCACGGGGAACATTTATCAATTTTTTAAATATAATTTAATTCCAAATCTTCTAAGCTGATTTTTTTTTATCTCATTAATATTGTGTAACATATGACTAATGAAGAGAACCGTTGTCTTATATCAACATAAAGTTTTAAATTGATAGTTCACAGATTAACATAATCTCATATAATATTAGTTTGTTTTGTTTACTTTTCAAGGCATATTTGACTAATATACTTATTTAAAATATATCTTATCTATTACGATGCATCAAGTCACTGTCTTGATATTGACAATTTGATAATGATCATTGAGTAGGTGGTGTGGGTCGAAATAGAACAAAAACCTTTTTCGTTTATCATTTCTTACCATAGTTTTAAATTTATTATCTCTGCACCAAATTCTAACATGTTTTCTAAATGTTTTGGTTGTGTTAAACCAGAGTATACTTGACCTACGCCTGCACCTACTAGTAGGACCCACGAGGTAAGACTCATTTTGTCCAAATGTAGGCGCCTCCTAAAGGTGTGTTAGTTAAGCCAATGTATTCTTAAGTTTTTAATTTCTCCAACTTTTTTCTTTTAATCTGATTGATTACAAGTTTATCAACAATATGAAAACTAAGCCTAAAATAATATCTTCAACTCCTGATAGTTTAGTTATAAAATAGACCATCAATAACCCAATTGGTAAAACCACATTTAACTACACTAGTGGAGTAGTAACGATAAAAGTGTAAGATAGAGGAATTGTACCTATATTTGCGTAAAGTGAGGGTAGTATACCAATGAGGAAATAACGCCCTTAATACACCCTATCATGATTCGATCGATACTTGACATCCCCGTCACCAGCAATCTTAGTATATTGCGAGAAAGGCTCTTTAAACAGTGCTACCACTTATGCTGGAACTAACTTAGGCCTACTTACTTACTCTATTGCATTAGGAACTCCAAAGTTCATTGCCGCGCCTACAAAAGTACACCACCTATTTCTTGAGATAGTTATATCCAGTCCACCTCATTACCCTATATTGAGCTATTTGAACTCATGTTTCTACTGGAGAAATATTTCATTTATTTTGGCCAAAAAGTGTTTTGCTATAAAAAAAACCTGCCTACACAATGGCCTTTCCTCCCGTCCCCTACACCCCAATCGGAAGAGAATAATGCGCACTAGTCCAGGAGTTTCAAGGAAAATACAGCACAGTTCGTTACTAAAAGAACGAGAATAATTTGTTGCTCATGTGAAACATTCTTCAGAAATTCACTTTAAAGAAAATTGTTAGCGCCATTCTGATTAAAATTTTCAACACCGTGTTCGGAATTTATGCATTGAAAAATTAATCATGTGAATATAAAGAGTGAACGAAATCAAATTCTTCCTCTACTAACTCATGTAATCCAACATCCTCATTACATGACCATATCATCTTAGTCTTGCTTCCTCTACTATCTCATGTACTCCAACATCCTCCTTACATGACCATACCATCTCAGTCTTGCGTCCTCTACTATCTCATGTACTCCAACATCCTCCTTACATGACCATACCATCTTAGTCTTGCTTCCTCTACTATCTCAATGTACTCCAACATCCTCCTTACATGACCATACCACCTCAGTCTTGCTCCCTCTACTATCTCATGTACTCTCTATACTACCACTCTTTCCTGGACAACATAACTCCCAATACTGTTTCAGTTCGTAACAAATTGTTGAATACATGTGTGAGTATGTGCGTGCGTACACACACATCTATTGAACAACAGACCACACCAGTTTCACCCCAACTTCCAATCGGAGACGTAGATCATCCCAACAGAACAGTTTCATGCTCCACTGGTTTCGTTCCTTGTGTATACGCTTGCACCCAAGTGTAGATTTTTTTTTACCCTCATTTTGGTCCAATCATTCTTTTAAAGCAGTCGTTCTCTTTGCCAACTCAAGCCTAAAAGTTAAATCAGTCATTCGATTGGCTGGACATCAAAAAAAGGTTGTATTCGAAAAGACAAGGAAAGATCAAAAAATTCACGGAAATGTAAAACCAACCAATCGTCGACTACTTTTAATATGTCCTATAATTACTTTTGACTATTTTCAATAACTTTTTATAGTTACTTCGACTGTTATCAATAACGCTCTATAATTACGTTTACTACTTTCGATATATTTCTATTGTTGTTTTAATTATTTTCACTAACGTGATTAATCTTCTATAATAAATTCGTCAATTTTCAATAACTTTAACATAATGAGGACCATTTTCAATAACTTTCTTTAACTACTTACCCGCCCGAGTTATGGTTCTTTTTTTATTTATTTGAGTATTTTTGCATCGACTGATTATATAAGCACACGACTTATAAGCTAACTTAAATCTAGAACAGACAACGTCCAGACACCCCTCCCCTCCTTTAATTCATCACTGAGGAAGGAGGAACCCACATTTCACCAATCATAAATTTTCTGCCATACCAAGAATCAAACCCGGAACCCTTAGCTCATTAGAGACACACTACCGACAGAATTAAGGCGGCAAACAACACAATCATCCACAAACTTAAAACCAGGGTGGTGCGAATACGGAAGGTAAAATTAAGAGGAAAGTTCAATATATTATTTTCGTGACGAGATTTAGGAAAAAATACATCCTAAGTAAACACGGCCAGGATTCGAACCCCGACTTAACCATAACTTAAATTATTAATCTTGTATTGGTGTAACGCTGTATGTAATGTGTTATTGTTTTTATATAAGTGCCTGAAACAAATGGGGATATATATAACTATTATTTGTTCTTTCTTACGACAGATCCATTCCTTTTGTCAGTAAACTTAGACCATCAATGCACCCTGTCCTCTGCCTCCTCCTTCAGCTCCCAGAATGTTCTTCTTTCCTTCAAGTCACATATATAGTGTGCATATAGTGTGCGAGCGTAGTGAGGCCCTGTTTAAAAAAGACAATTTAGAATTTCTTCTGTCTGTCCGGATGTTTGTTTCTTGATTACTGTCAAATACTTGGACCAATTTTAACAAAATTCTTTGAACATAGGCCTAACAATGAATGGACATGGTTTTTCGTTTAATGTCTCATCTCAAGTGATTTGAATTTAAAATTTTAAACAAATCGATTGCGTAAGGAATTTTTTTTTTAAATTGCGACATATATTACGAGATTGCAGTATTTTAAACCACGTCAGCGATTATTTTTCTATTAATATAAAGTACTATTGAATATAAAGATAATAGACCCTATTCCTATTATTTTATGTATAAGTTGATCACCAAGGAAAAAATATCAACTTGAAATCAAAAGAGAAATCTAAAGAGAGAGTAAAATATGGAGGGAGCGAGATCTACTGTTTAAGGAACTACTATTAGTATATACACTTCAGTTAATAAAATAATAGGTTATGTTTTGTATCCACGTATCACGTAAAAGGTCACAAATGTTACAGAGACCGCGCGGGATTGAAATGTGTTGTTTTGAAGGTTAATCCATTTGTTCATGATACCCTTCTATTTGTTTATAATACCCTAACTCGGGCAAGGCATTGATTTAATTATGCTCTAATCTGTAGACACAATATACAGTCATCGTGAACATTACTTTTAATCCCAAGCACACGCAAAATGTAATATATATATATATACTTGTCAAATATGTCATAAATAATAAATGCACTCACACATTATTTATATCGTATTGTGTCTGAAAATAAAGACCATAATATAACATATTTATATTTTCCATTTCTCCCATTCAACGGACAATTTATAGCACGGCTAACAATTTCGCTAATGGATTCACTTAAAAGTGTACAATATTACCAACTAAACCACCATTATTTATTTTCTACCCCGTCCGCTTACTCTTTACCCCTTTTGATTAAACACAAGCGCACGTGACCGAATCCCAGTCACGTGACACTCGTGCGCATGGCCGTTAATGGCCGCTGAGCATGTTCTGATTGGTTGCGTCTCTGGTGACGTCAGTTTTCTTGTTCCGGCAGATGGAGCTGACAGCAATAGCCACGTGTGTGTGTGGAAGCTCTGTCAAAAGTGAGTGTGTTTCAATATAATCCCTTATTAAATATTTACTGTCCCAAATGAGCTTTTTTTTTTTTAATTCTCATATAATAAATTAATTTTAATATTATGCTTGGTATCGATCCCGATAGCTCAGAAGGCAGATACGCTACTGACCGAGCTAAGGTGTGGGACTTATTGTAATATATCAAACGTGACGACGGTAGATCACATGACTTGCCATATGAATATGTGAAAATCATTTTAGTAATAATAATATTTAGCGCCGCGTCTTACTACCCGTTCGGGTTATACGCTTTAAGTACTAATTACTCTAATGGATTAGGACTTGGGAAGGTTGAATTAGAGGAAGTGAACCCGCATTCGCGTGGAGGGAGAGTGGAAAACCATTTAGGAAAAACCACCCCCAGTTCACCCGACCGAGATTCGAACCTCGATCTCCCCGTCCTCAGCAGTCGAGCTNACCGAGATTCGAACCTCGATCTCCCCGTCCTCAGCAGTCGAGCTTCAACACGACAAGCGCGTTAGCCAACCACGCCACCGAGGCGGGTATCATTTTAGTAATTCGAATAACTACTTTAAAAAGAATCGAACTCTATTACGCTATTTTGGTTACACTTACGATTTCATAATTTTGAACCCCTTCCTCTTAAATATTCTAACTCAATTAGTACAGGAAAAATGCATAAAATTAGTAAAGAATCTATCAAAATTACTGTGCACACAATTTATTTTTTTTAAAAAAGGGCGATTGTGTTATGGTGAGCGTGTTAAGACGCGAGAAAATTTTTTTTTAGCAAAAAAAATCCAAAGAGTAAAGCTTGAGTATAAACATATAGATTTTCTTCACATGTTGATATCAACAGTTGTTGAATATCTGTCAAGGGTGTCCTGGAATTTAATGACCACTTTTTATCTTCATTTAAAAAGTTTCTCATCTAATGTTTCTATGCTCATGACAGACATTCAACAACTGTTGATATCACCGTGGGAATAACATTAAACTCTTCTAATGGAGTGATATTTGTTAAATTTTGACTAAAAATAGTTTTGATATAAAAACAGTAAAAATACTGACGTACTTTTTTTCACTCAAGGGTGTTGATCATGACGTGACACAGACTATCCCTTACTATCATCATGATCATCATCATGATCATCGTTGTGGCCAGCATCCTGTGGTTGTGTGCGATAGATCGGAACAGAAACCACATCGCACACCACCACACTCCCTTGGGCTGCCCCCCCCCCCTAAACAACACAGTAGCCAGTTCTAGGCTCGAGGGATTAGAGGGTTTTTTTTCCGAACGGGCAGAGGACCCTCAACATCTCTCTCTCTTTTTTTTTACCATGTTACAAGCTTTCTTCACGGTTCGTTTAGTTGAGAAAACATTAGATGTTTTACATTTTTTTTTCTTCGAAAAAGCGTTTTTGACACATGTAAACTTTTTTTTTTAAATGGCTAAATGTTCCATTCTATGTTAACAATACTACAAAATACTATTGTGAAATAGATGATCTCTGGTGGCAAAAGAAGGAGCCCTTTAATTTATATTTTATTTAAAAAAAATTGTAAAGTACACTTTTTAAACATGCAGAGCATAATCATCTAACAACTTAAATTACTATGAAAGGGGAGAAACCCCTAATTTAAACTATACCTACATCGGGCATCAGGGTTAGAATTCAAGTCGGGTGTGTTTTACCTAAAGGGTTTACCACTCTCCCTCCACGCAAATACGGGTATATTTCTTCTAAAAGTATTACTTCCTCATCCCTATCCTATTTTCGTGGTTATTAATGTACGCATATAGCCCGAACGGCTACTAAAACAGGGTCTTAAAAAAACCCACAGATTCTCGAGAGGGGGCTTTGTCCCCCCTTTTATTTATTTCTAGCTTACATGCCTATGAAAAATCGGACTGTATGAGACACAAACTAAATTTTCTATATGTTTGATAATACAAAGATAAGATCTGAAACTCGGACTGTACATCAAATAACTTTTCTAGCTGTCAGATGAGAGTTCTTCCTATGAAGATTGGACTGTAGTAAAGCCCTATTCGACTATACAACTCGAATTTCGTTCAAATGCAATTAAATCGACTTCGCACGTTCGGGAATGGCCTCTAATCAGGGCTGCCACCATATTCTTACTAACAAATTCCCTGTTCTTACCAGAAGGAATTCCCTTGTTTAAAACAGGGTGATTTAATATTGATAGGGAAATACATCTTATGTCACTTCACATCCCTAGTTTATGGGGTAATAACACATGTTTGAATCCACGGGCTTAATACTTCAGTTGACTTCTTCGTCCTTCCAAAGACCTACTATTTTAAGCTTTCAATTAAATTGCCCAAACTAACCAATATTCCAGTATTTTTACTAGTTTCTGTAAAATATCCCTTGTTTTCTCAAAAAAAAATTTCAGACACAAAATAGTCCCGTGTTCTCCCGATTTCCGGGCGTATGGCAGCCCTGCCTGTTGTAATTTCACTTTGTTTTGATAAACATAACATACGAAACGATACCCTTTGAATCAATTTCAAACACCACACAAATACAACATGTGATAAAAAATTTAGGTTAGCAAATTTTAATAAAGCGCACAAATACAAAATGGCGTCTGGTACTCCCACCCTCTCATTTAAAATCAAGACGCCTTAGAGCAGTGGTTCCCAACCTTTTTTCAGCTGAGGCCTCTCTTAGTAATAATCAAATTACCAACATACAAAATATAGGGTCTTTATAAAAAAAACTAGTCACTTTTTTATTTTATAAAATAATAATGTTAACACTGATACAGTAGCCCCATGGCTTCTTTGGTGTTGACTGACAGCTCAGAGCTGACAGCTAAAAGCTTTGAAAAGTTACCAGATCTAGTTATGTATCCCTACGCCGAACCATATTATCTGCAAAAACATGTG
Source organism: Timema douglasi (assembly GCA_901482245.1). NCBI lineage: Eukaryota > Metazoa > Arthropoda > Insecta > Phasmatodea > Timematidae > Timema > Timema douglasi. The sequence goes on from CABEEJ010000680.1 coordinate 89,282, forward strand.
TTTAGCAGCTGTCGCTTCTGACGGTCAAAATTTAGATATGTACCTAAATGTTGACTGTCAGAAATCATCTGTGAGCTGTTAGTCAGCACCAAAGAAGCCGTGGAGCTCCTGTAGGTTGGTTGTAGAGAAAAATGAGTAAAGATTAATGAAATGGTTGGCACGGTTTTTTTCTCATCATTTCTTGAATATTGAGTTTTATTTTTGATGGAGCACACGGCAAATCACTTTCCACTTCAAGTTGCGAACAATGTTTAGTTTTTATAAGAGTCGTAGTTGATATACTGCACGTGGCCGCTATGGCAACTTACGGTAGATGTTTCCAAACTGTACCCCACGGAGCCCTTTGATTAGATGGTGGGAATGATTTTTTTAAATTTGAATAAAAGGACATTCGCCAAAGGTGCAGTCAAAACTTGTGGGATTATCCGTTTGTTTTATACTTTGTTACTGGCAGTGGCGGCTCATGTATAGGCACTGCGAAACTGCAGCACCCCCTATTTCCATTTGATATTATCGATAACATTTAATATAACGAGTAATTTTTTTTGTAGTACAATATATATTACTTAATTTTAATGTCAGTACTTCAGTAGCCATCCCCCAGTTTAAGAAAAAGATACCAAAATCTTTGTATGGAACTGTGCGCTTCACAGTGCCAGCGACGTGGTGTTTGACTGTTGTGCGCATGCGCACATAAGAGGGGGTGGAGAGGAAGGCGGGACTGCCAGGTAGAGAGAGCACTGTTGCTCTCGCAGTGCCGGCTCTGGCGTGATGGTGGAAGGAAGTTTTTTTTTTACTCAGCGTGTGTTGGGCTTAAAAACCGTGTACCATATTCTTGAATGTGATAAAGTGTAGAATAGTGTAGAATTAGATTATTATTCTGCTTCCAGCTATTCTATTTGATTCATTTTTTTCGGTTCTTGTATTTAACAGAAAGACTAAATGTACTTCCAGCACTTTCAATGGAGAAAACTTTCCTCAATTATCATCCAGAGATCAAAGAGAAAATTATTGAACTTTTTGCGCAAATTAAAACAAGAAGAATGGATTTTATTTTTAAATGAATAGATCAAGCTTGAACTATACCAATTTAAGTTAAAGTAAGTAAAAAAGTTTGGTTTTTATTGCTAAGAGTTTATCAAGTTCCTGAATAATCTTTTTTATACATGTTTTTTTCCTTTTACACAATTTTAAAACAAAGACTAAAAATTTTCTGAAGCAGAACCCCAACTAATTTTAGCTATGAGCCGCCACTGTCTACTGGTAAAAGTTAACTGTCGTGATTGAAGGTTCATAATATTAGTGTGAAATATGTTATAAGGGCTCCAGTATATATATATATTTTAGTGCAAACGGTCCTTCGGTCTAAAACGTTTGGTAACCTCTTGTCTATGGGAGAGTGTAGAGAGGAGATGGGGAGTAATCTAAGGATTGGGAGATGAAAAAAAA